>NMUC01000143.1:0-25319 GCA_002319055.1 Knufia petricola | reverse complement strand
CTAGAGGAGGGCCAAGGCGTGTATGACGAGCACAAATAAGCCACTTTAGACAGACGTCACAAGGTTTCAATCCTACTTGACTGAAATCTTGGTGCCTGCAATTTCGGAAGAAGCCTGTCAATCTATCCTAAGCTAAAGTCCAGCTTCATGACTCGGCAGATGCACTAATGACGTGGGCTGTCGTTTTTCTTTTACAGCCTAATTTCTGAATGGAGAACGCGACAACTGAGCGGCATCGTTGACAAGACCGACAAGGGAGAAAGAAGGTTCACGAGTGTTGAGGAAGACTGGTTGGTTGGTTGGTTGGTTACGCCCTGCAATCTATCTCTACCTTACTGCTACCGCAGCGGAGTAGCCAGCCGTCCTGCAGCCGCATTGCTGTTGGAATCATGATGGGTGTCGCTAGTCATGCAACAAAAGCAAGAGTAGTAGGTCAAGAACGGTGTTTAAACGTCACCCAGCATTTTACGACAACGCGTACCTGCTAGCCAGCGTACTGCTAGTCACATGCATTGACGCAGAATTGAGCAATGTAAGAGAGAAGTGCAGAGGAAACTCGCACCGTCCCTCAAATGAAGTTAGGCGATAAAAGTGGCCGAAGTGGGCTCTTATTTCTAGGCAACAGCGCTAAAGAATTAGCTTGCTGCTTTACAGCTCTTCCCCTCTCGTTTGCAGTCAGTCCTACAGCTGCCCGGGCTCGACCGTATTTGACTCGATCAGTCTTTGTCCTCCGCCTACGATGTGCCTGATCGCCTGTGGATTAAGCCTTTACATTTGTCGTTTGTGCTATGTAACCACTCTCGCCCTCTTGTCCCGTGGCTGATTTCTAGCTTTGAGCCAAGCGACTTCATGTAGAAATCGATTTCATGTTCGCGGTTAGACGCTAGTTCTAGGTATGCCCAGAACTTCTCTGTATTTGATGGCTTGCTGAGTGGGTGCCATGCGCGTCACCACAGATCATGCAGGACTATCAACGCGAGCAGCCCAACTTGAGCATTGAGCAGCATGCATTTGAGACAGGCCGCTGATGCGGCCCCATGAGAGTTAAAATCTTCTGTCACAAAGTATGTACCAAACCCCCTTCCACATTCCCGAAGAGCATGCACCTTACAAGTGTTGGACTACCATATAAGTGCCACCTGAGCGACATCTCTTATGCAGCTTGCATAGAAATCTTAGTCCAGTGTGTGTTATAGTTTTGCCCCACGTCGTTGCCGTCCCCTGTCTGTACCGGTGACCCGTTGCTCGTCCTAGTGTTCTATTGGCAGCCTTGTCATTGTCAATGGCGCTATAGGTATGTCTTACATCTACTTATGCAATTTCCGAGCAATGTAATTCATCGCAAGGGCCGCGGCTTGATAGATGCATGCATCTCTTTTTGCAGAGCGCATTCGCAGACATTCCGCCAGCGGATGGCATGCGGCGTCATCTGATTGGCTGTACACCACACAGCCTCTCCAGGGTAGCCCTTGTATACAAGAGATAAACCTGGGGATTCCCAATATTATCTAGTCCTGACTTGAGCCAGCAAGGCGATGCCAATGGTAAAGCATTCAAAATGATCTTTCTGAGATTCTCAACGTCAATCAATTGACCAAAAAGCTTGCAAAGCTGGATCATCCTGCTTTGCTCCCGGGTACCGATTATCGTTCTTTGCCGCAGCCTTACGAGCGGCTGCAGCGAGAGATGTCAGCTTCTGCAAAGCGAATTGTTATGCGCCAATGATAGCGCACCACATCACACATGTAACATATCACCAATCAGCCTGGCCCATATCAAGCCATGCTGTCTCCTAACCAGGGGTGTATTGTCACACGACTGAAGACCTCTGCACATTGATGCACAAGGCCAAATTCGAACGGCCTATGCCGTTGACTGTCAGCCAGCCCCACGTATACGCCGGTAGATAGTCAATTGCGACTTTGTCCTGTTCTACTTGCTCTCACGTCGGAAAATTTGCTCTGCACAAACTGCTTCGTCACCCAGGTTGACCATCAGATATTCATATCATGGCCAACAAAACACCTTTCGACTTCAACTCAAGCCTAGCCCAACTAACTCCACCAAATCCCCCACCTACATTCATACCAGAGGAAGATATACGTCCTTGGCGGGTACTGCCATATCAAACGTTCGATAAGCCTTTGCTGAGACTATGGGACTGTTATTCGGGAAGTCAGCCGGTCAACGGAGTATTGACATCAAGAGATCCGACAAAGCGTCTAGATAACTATGAAGATCGTAAGAAGTCCTTAGAGATCCACATCAACCACAGAAAGTGGGATCCAACACCGTTTGTATCTTTTACAACCTCCTCGTTGGCGATCCAAGAAATTGCAAACATGAGATTGTCAAGAAGAGGTAAACAAACGTTAACGGTGGTTGACCCATGCGTTCGTATCAAAAAGGGCCTGCCGATCCTTGACGTGGAGGCTGAGATGGAGCGATACGGCATCAGTGACCCCTATGGTGCGAATGGCCGATTCTACAGTGATCATTACGCTTGTATATGGCAAGTTGCTAAAGATGAAGTTGTTGGTCACTGGCAATGGGACAAACTTGTAAGCAACCCGAGATGGCATGAAGAGATCATTATGCCAGCCGTCTCTCAGAACCGTTCATGGTCGGCGGATAAGTGCTATTCGCAAATACCTTTCGATCTATCAGCTCTTACACGAGCCTTGCCCAGTATCAACTATCAAACTGAATCGACGCTCGGTGCTAATCACACTTCCAAAGTAGTAAGTGATTCTCGCAATCAGTTCAAAATCTCTCCAGGTTTCGACCATGCGGCGCAGGGACGACAGCAAAACACGAAGTGGTCCGTTTTTCCGGCAACTGCAATGTATTTGGAAAAATTGAAACTCCTATGCCACAGTTCACAAGAGTTGGAACGTCACGGCTATGTAACAAAACAACTTTCTGAGTCACAGTTACATTCTAAATTACGATGTGTCAACTGTGGAGGTGTGTTACATATCCTGATCTTGAATGCCTGAGCTAAGATAGTGAAGACAGGATAAAGAAAACAAAGGAGACCAAATCCGGGCGGACGTCAGTGCTATCAACATCAAAACCAACTAGCAATACAAGTGCATACGTAGGAGACAATGTCGGTCAAGCTCGGCAGACCACAAAAATTATCTGCAGATATCACACGGGAAAGGTTATCGAAAAGGTATATACATATTCCAAGTTGAATGATTCTCACACATACTGACGTGACTAGCTGTTCACATGCTGTAAAAAGCACGGTTCATCTCCGGGGTGTACTGGCGAGGCTTCTCATACCTTTGAAGTGCTGTCTTCCAAACTTCGACAGCCTTGGAAGTTTCATTCAACACCCGCAGCATACAATGCATCAGCAGCTGGCCCTTCAAATCTAGGAACCGCCAGTCAAGCGAGGCGGAGTTTGAAGGTCCCCATAAAACATCCACGTCCTGCCCAAGCCATCGCCCTCGACTGTGAAATGGGCACAGCGAAATCCGGCGATTCCGAGCTGATCCGACTTACCGCAGTCGATTTCTTCACCTTGGAACCGCTCATCGACACCTTAGTACAACCAAACGTGCCAATGCAACACTATAACACACGATATTCCGGTGTTACTGCCGCAGCGATGCGGGATGCTGTGAAAAAGCAGTCATGTCTGTGCGGACGTGACGCTGCTCGAAAGGAACTCATCAAGGTGATTAACATAGACACCATTGTGGTGGTTCACGCTGGACATAACGATTTTTCGGCTCTACGCTGGAGTCATCCAGTAGTGATCGATACCTTCATTCTTGAGGATTATCGAGGGGGAATTAAGCACGGGCGTTCCCTGAAAGCTCTTTCCGCAGGCCTTCTCAACATCGACATCCAAAAAGGCAAGGGCCATGATAGTCACGAAGATGCTCTTGCATGTCGGGAGTTAGTGCACCATTGGACGGAGACGATCCCTGTCTGAAGCAAGGCAAGAAAGTCTGCCTGAGGAGATCAGGCCCTTGCGTCATTTTGGTCGACCGGGCAACACAAATGCCGCTAACCTGCGTCACGGACGTCGGCGCTTGAGCACTCCGAGTCCTTATGCTTCACCTGGGCGGTCGGTACACGGCGGAACAACCAATTGGGAAGGGCTCGGTAGCAATTCGTGACTGCTTAGGCTTTGTTCCTCCGCCGCGCCAGCTTGCATGTTCCACAAAGTTACACCTTGGCTGCATGTCCCTGCATCAAGTTCACGGGATATACCACGGCTAATAATTAGTCCTGCTCAAGACGCTTTAAATGATGACACCCATACAACCCAATCCTCCTAGTAAGAATAATTGTTTACAATTCCTGGACCAGTCTGGCTGGCATACTTTTGCACCTAGCATTTCTCTTTCGCTGCGACAAATGGAGTACGGAAACCAAAGTAGTGCTTGTACTCAATCCATAAAGCATAGGCGGCCGCACGACTGCTTCGAGAAAAATGGTATTGGGTGTGGCGACGCTACGCAAGCGTGAAACGCAGTCAAATTTGTAGCTAATATGAATTCTAGATAGTGTCAGGTGTTGACGGCTTACGCAAGGTGAGGCGAACTATTCCATTCGGGCAGCGGAAGGCCCGTGAGTTTTTCTCGTCATGGTAAATTCGAATCCTCTCTGCGGGGTCAACACCCTTTACGAAGGAGCGAGGCTGACTACTCGTCGGTAATATCCAGGATATAAATATCCCATAATGTAGACTGCGCAGGAAAGGATGCAAATAGTCTAAAAGATTTGCCAAGATCGGTGCTGATGCAGCTGAATTAGATTGCAAGAGCCGGAGAGCTAACTATAGGCAGAACAATCAGTGGTCAAGGGTGGTCAGAGCAGTGCCACTCCGGTATCACAGCTAGTACCACAGCTGGTTTAAGCAACCACAGAAGAACTGGTTATCTTTGCCTTCTGAGGCACCCAGCATCTCCCGCACATCAAAGTCTGGGCTTTGCTTGGCCTGTGGCCATTCAACTTCCTTGATCGCAAGAACGGATTGACGAACCAACGTAAGGGAGGTGTCAGTTGTTTATTGCTCAGGCTCAGGCTGAACGAGAGCTCCGCGGTTTCGCTTCCCTCCACTAACAACGCTTGCTTGGTGCTGAGCCCTGGTTTCTACACTAGTGCGGCTGCCCAGAGCTGAATCGGTTGAAGGACTAGATCATTCGTGTCTACGGCACTTGAGGAGTGTGAAAGATAGATAAGTTATACGTATCCTATCCCCGGCCAGCCCAACCACCCTACGGTAGCATTGTGGTATGTTTAGCTCTCGTGCTCCATCCTTTGGCCTAATCGCTCTGCGGTCGTTGTCATTCCTTGAAATTCATGGGCGCCAACTACACTCGAAGCCTAACTACAGCTCGAAGACTACAGTCTCTACAACGACAAATGGGGCCTTCCGGAACGACGCCTAAGCGTCTCATTGTTCTCTGTGACGGTAAGAAGAAGATCCACCCAAACCAAAGAAGAAACGAAAAACAGCAAAAGCTAACCGTAGTGTGTCTTACGCCTGGTAGGAACATGGCAGAACTCGGTCAGCGGTGAACGTTTCAGCTACCCCACTAATGTGACCCGCTTCTCTCGTGCTCTGAGCCAATTCGGAGTGAACGAAGACAAACAAAAGGTTCCTCAGATAATCTACTACCAGCCCGGTGTTGGGACTAGGGGTCTGACGGATAAATTTACCGGAGGTATGCGTGGTTGCTCCTTCTTTATCTGCTTTATCTGCTTGCTGCAACCAATATCAGATTCTCCCTGCATGCCAGACTTCGATTTAGTACTTCATGATGTTTGGAGAATCAACTTACAAACGCCCTCGTCTTCTTCACATTCAAAAATCCTTTTGTTCCGATCAGCGACCCTATTTACCGTTCTAGCAGATTCAACATTCCATCTTCTCTTCTTGCGTACTTGAACCCTGAAGTATTCATCTTCCTCATCCCTGTTTTCTAGGAGTCTACGGAGCCGGACTTTCAGCCAACGTTCGAGCAGCTTACGGTTTCCTCGCACACAACTACAATCCAAGCGACCAGATCTATTTCTTCGGCTACTCTCGTGGTGCGTACACCGCACGGGCGATTGCCGGTTTGATCACGAGTATGGGTCTACTTACAAAACGGGGCATGGACCAGTTCGGCGACGTGTACCAGGAATACTACAGGAACAAGAAGGATAGAAACGACGAAAAAGAGCCTAATGTTACCAAACTCCAACGAATCGCTAATGGCGAGCTGCATCACAACGCCGAACACAGTGTCGAGATCATCGGCGTCTGGGACACTGTCGGCTTCCACGGTGCTGGACTAGGGGGCGAAGAATTCGAGTTCTACAATACGAAGCTCTCCAAATATGTTAAGGATGGCTTTCATGCCATTTCACTCGATGAGACCCGTGAAGCTTTCCTCCCAACCTTGTGGGACTCCAATAATAAAAACGCGAAACAGGTCTGGTTCTGCGGCACGCACGGGATTGGGGGCGGAGACAAAGATTCGGGGCTTGCAGATATCGCGTTGGGTTGGATGATAGCTGAATGCCACAAAACCGGTAAATTATCATTCGTCGATGTCGATGAACAGAAGACGACGCCAACGAAGTGGTATCTTCTTGACCCATCCACCCATCCACCACAGGCAACAACAAACCAATGGAAGACTGTCCAGTATCCTCCACAAGCAACAGCTTCGACCTCAGGGCGAGGAGGCCTTTTCAGTGGTGTCTCCAGTCTCTTCAACAAGGCGCAGGATCTAGTCTGGACCGTGACTAACTTAATCTTGCCTTCGAAATCGGGAGTCCGGACGCCAAACGCACAGAGCCTTCAGCCAGACGAGACCAACGAGCGCGTTCATCAGTCCATCACAAACCGGTGTCTCAATGCCTGGCCGTGCGGTCCAATCGAAGGACGGGACAGCACGAATGGGACGCATTGGAAAGTCAGACATAAGGAGGCAGTGCTCGCAGAAACATTTCCTAACGATACTGAACTGATGTTCAAGGCAAAAGTCAGACCTGTCAATCGCTCCTTGCCTGATCATCCTGCACTGGAACACCATGACTGAGATATACTGTTCTGTAAAACTAGGGATTGGATTAAAAATTGACTACGTATGCTTTGGAATCAGGCTCTGATGTATTAAATCTGCTACGGTACTTGAGAAATGAGTAAAGTCCGCTGGATCGTTCCATAACGAAACCGGACCTTTGAAACTTCTACCGCAAGCTTATAATGAACAGCACAAACTGATACCTGCTTGTCACATTTTTCGAGCCCAAAAAGCCACAAGACGTAGCCCCGTCCGACGAATGGGAAATCCAGAAGACAAGCAGTTAACATTCGTCGAAGACTCGCGCGTTCGTGTGACAGCAAATCTTTATGATGCCCTTATGGCGCTTAGGCCCCCTACAAGTCGATCGCCACTCAGTATCAGCCATTTTCCCCCTGCGCGATCCTGTTGCTCAACACAATAGCCTCTTTCGTACACTCATCCAGATCCTCTATCGGAAACCCCTACATCCCGTTACCCAACCCATGCTTGACCTCAAAATTCCCATCACCATCCCTGTTCCAGATCCTCCCAAATCTGTTTGGAGGAGTACCGATATCACGCAGGACGCTTTGAGACAAAAAGCGGTAGGGTTCAACCGTTTAGGCAGAAGTTCTGTCGAAGGGTCATTGCAACGCCACTTTCTACCTTTCAAAGGTTTCATCGATGCTTTCTGCTCCGCAGGACCCCGTCTAGAGGTGATGTTTCCCTCGTGTTGGGATGGAATCAATACCGATTCGAGTGACCATAGAAGCCACGTTGCATTTCCCAGCTTGGTGCAGGATGGAGTCTGTGGCGACAACTTCGCCGCGCGGATTCCAACACTATTGTACGAGATTTCTTGAGAGACTACCGCTTTCAAGAACGTTCCTGGTCATTTTGTGTCGGCTAATGGTGATGTAACAGGTCTAGGCTATCACGGAGATTTTATCTCAGGTTAGAGTCCGCCTCTACTACGAGCCGCTCCGCTTCCAAGCATATCAACCTTCTCTCGTCGTCGGTCAGCTTACGACGAGAGGTGCTGGTCTTTGCACTCGTCGGTGTGACGTCTGACCCACCGTTCGCGGCTGACACAGGCGTTCGGGCTGATACAGCTGGTAGGATCGGTCGCTGATAGGTGCTTGGCGCTAGCGTACGTGACCATACGTGCTGCTGCCGCGTCAGGCAAGGGCCTGAATTCCTATCAGGGCACGGTTGTCCCTGCGAAGAACAGATGCGTGTGCGAAAGTCTAAGCTTCTCGGGTCAAGGACTCACACAGTACACAGCGGACCGGGACGTCGAGCAACACGTTCTGTGGTACGACAGGCTTGTGGGTCAAGTCGCTTTTCGAGAAATCTCCGAGGTTGCAATGCGGGCCAGGATTTTCCATTCGACTACCTCCAGGAAATTTACGATGCTATTGCGGAAGATGAGATCATTCTGCCGGAAGAGCACGACAACAAAAGCGCTTTCGAGCATGCATGGAAGACCTTGCTACTGAATACACATAATTCAGGACAACTTGAGCTCTGTGACACGAATACGTTCGATGCCGAAATGTTCAGCGCGACGTGGAGACCCATCGTTGCCACTTTATGCTATGTATTCATGTCAGCTTCAGACGATGCTGTTTATTCGCGTATCGTGGTTGGGTTTGATCAGTGTGCTCAGCTTGCAGCAAGGTATGACGTACCAGAAGCGTTTGATCGCATTATCTACAGTCTGAGCCAAATTAGCAGTCTTGCTGCTGAAACACCACCGAGCACAGCACTGAATACAGAAGTGCAAGCTGGAAAGAAGAAGATCATGGTCAGCGAGTTAGCCGTACGACTTGGGCGGGACTTCAGAGCACAATTGTCGACCGTGCTACTTTTCAGATCCCTGAGCGGACATGAAAACGCTGTTGGAGAAAGTTGGATATACATCGTCCGAATACTACGGAATCTGTTCGTCAATGCACTTATCAGCATGCCCGAGCAGTTAGCAAACCGGCTCTCCGATTTTGGCCCAATACCCCTTCAGCCACCGTCCCAGGTCATTGACAAGGACGGCAAGCTTAGCGAAAGTGGTCTTTTCTCGACCTTCACATCATACCTTTCGAGCTATGCCGCAGATGATCCACCAGAGCCGTCAGAAGAAGAAATGGATAATACACTAAGTAGCGTCGATTGTGTCGCTGCGTGTAAGGTTGAGAACATCTTAGCAAACCTACTCAATCTTCCGATCAAGCAACTCGAGAAGCTGGTTAATGCCCTTCTTTCCGAGATGCCTGACGCACCTTCGCCAGTGGTGGTAGTGAAACCCGATGTCCGTCCAGCACCAGTCACAGCTCGCGTCAACGGTACTAGGAATTCCAAACAAGGACCAGAGTATGATCCTGGCAGTGTCTTTCTGCTGGAGCTTGCCACTCGCCTTACACTCCGGGACGATGAGTCAATAGCAGTAACAGGCGAGGCAGTGACCAATGCCCTTCAGTCAGCGGTGCGTAGCGCCTCGAGTCTTCACCCCTTAGCCGCTTCAAGAATAGTCCAATATCTCCTCAACCTCCTCCACCACAGTTACACACACAACTTCATGCGTGCGCCCGTTGTTCTCCATGCAGTTTCATCATTCAGCGATGCAACCCTGGACCACACAGCCACAGCGGTCGTCAAAGGGTTAACGCTTGCCATCGATGAGCCCGGCCCGTTGCGCAACGATACTACAGCTTCGCCAGACTTCTGGTCCATTCTCCAACGCCTCCACCAGCACAAAACCGAAGCAGACAACGTGCTCAAGATCTTAGAGAAACTGACCGAGGATTCTACGCCGTCGAAGGCCGAGTCCTCAACATTCAGAGGGATCACCCCATCGTCATACGCACCAGCACTAGCCTTAGCCACATCCTTCGCCATAGCTGCCTCCCTCCCCGGCTCAATCATCGAACAGCGCCGCAACCTAGCCTATCGCCGCGGTCAGAAGCCCCGACCGCCCCGCCAAGAAGACGCAGCAATCGTAACCCGCGCCTTGAAGAGCATCACATGCATCTACGCACTCTCCAGTCTCGCCCCCCAACTCATCACCCAAAGCGCCCTCGACCGAGGCGAAGCCTGGAAAGAATACTGGGGCGCCGTGTTCCGCGGCCTCGCCGGCGTAGAAGGCATAGCCATGAGCGCGTGCCGCGAGGTGCGCAACCGCGGCATATCCGTGCTGCTCCGTATTCTGCTCTCCGACGACCCCGTCAAGCCCGAAGACCTCAACACCGACGACGACGAAAACGACGATAACAATCCGCAAGACGAGGACTCAGACTATGAGGAGAAAAAAGTCAGGGGCGACAACGAGTGGACGGCGATCTTCAGCGAGGTTCTGTTCCCGCTTGTCGCGCGCCTCTTGAAGCCGGAGGTGCATCGGGCGGATCAGATGGGGATGGGCGAGACGCGCGTCATCATGGTCACCGTGCTGTGTAAGGTGTTCTTGCGCTATTTCGAGGTCCTCGCGAAGATACCGGGGCGGGTCGTCAGGGTGCTGGTGTCGGGCCAACAGCAACAGCAGCAGCAACGAGGTCGGACCCGGAAGGCAGAAGAGCAAGATGAAGACGAAGCAGACGCAGAAGCAGAGGAAGAGAAGGAGCTAGTCGAGAGGACAGAGTACGTGCTCGTGCGAGCCTGGACGGGCACCCTGGAATTACTCGACCGGCTGATGAACGCTAGCGTGGGCACTAAAGAGGGCGAAGCGCTAGAAGAGGCCGTGACAGAGGGCGTGAAGAACGTGCTTCTTGTGCTTGGGGATGCGGGGTTTCTCGTTAGGCCTATGGCTGCCGGCGAGCAAGAACAGGACGCCAACAACAACGACAACAACGATATGAATGTGCAGTTGTGGACGGAGACGACGAGGCGTCTCGAGGTTTTCGTGCCGGGCTTGTTGGGGGAGTTGTTCCCTGTGCCGGAGCCGGTGCCGGAGCCGAAGGCCGTGGGTCCTGAGCAGGGTACGACGGGGGAGAAGGAGGACGTGTAAGATAACATAAGATAAGATACGACAAGAGAGACATCATAGCATGGCATGCAAGGATAGTAGGATAGTTTGTCTGTTGCTAACGGGGGATACATATCATTCCTCGACGTGGCTAGTGCTTGTCATGCTGTCTTGCAGGTACCCACTGAATGGCTGTCCCGTTGAAGCGCATTGGCACTTCGCACACTGCAGATCAGTGCAACGATGGGCTTTGGTTTTGGCGCCCCTATTATTATTGTCCGGATAAGTCAAGCAGCACCTGTGGCTGCCGTTCGTTTACCTTTGCTTGGGATTTGCAGATGAGGCTATTCTGTATGCGCCTGCCTGGTTTGCAATCATGACATGAGATTATAGGCTGGTGGAAGTTCGTTTTCTACGGTGTGCCGAAAACTTATACTTCCGCCAGTCTATACGGTATGTCCAGGTCGTGAAGGGTAGGCACACGGAAAACAAGCATGTACTAACGACGCGCCGCGCAAACACAAGCTCCAGGTGAGCACTACTCCGTATTTGGGGGAACGGTTTTTAAGCTGTCGCAAGTTCTTCTCAAGCACGACGATAAGCAGTGCTTTTTTCATCTGCAAAAATGACGTGAATCGCGCAGAGATAATACACTCTGGCATACGAGCAAATTCTCAGAACCCGAGTCCGTCATCGGCAGTCAAAGCTGCAGAGAAGAAGACACATCAAAGCTTCGAGGTCGGCCTGACCGTGGACCCTGAGCCTTCAGCCGCACTAACCCTGAAATGTGGCTTGCACATATTTCGTCTCAGCTTCGGAATGTTGCGCCTCTGTGTTCTTCTCGGTTGCATGCAAGAGCATTCTTGACACTGGGTTATCATCAGTTCTTCCTCTGACGGATGCACCTATATGGCATCTATTGTCTGGGAGGCGCCTAAGTGTACCCTTGCGCTACGTACTCTTGGGGACGCAGAAACATGGAAAGCGAGAGGCGGATTCCGAATCCGTGCTAATCTCGATGTTTTGCTTTACCGAACCAGGGCTGAACTGCGTGCGCGAGACTTGTGGATCGGCAACCACAATACCCCGTTCCTGTGGCATGCCACCCGCTCCTCGAAATAGACCTCGCATAACGCTAAACCACTTGAAGCATAGTGAGTGGTTCGAGATGCCCTGCGAGGGATGGATCACAACCACCAGCTGCGGGTCTGCTGAGCAACCGCGTCTGTTAGCGGCATCCCTTTTCAACGAATCGATCCAGACTTTTCGACACCCAAACGTTGTGGCTCTAACATCATCCCTTCCCTTTCCTGTAACCTGTATTAATATCGACATCGTGCATCATTAACACAGTTGCACATCGCGACTTGTTGCCGGCATTGCTGGGAATTGCCCAGCAGGATCAGGTTTTGACTCCGCCATTCGTTTTGGAAACTTCCCGTTCACCACTCCGTACCACTAATCAGCGATTTCCATATTTGGACAGCGTTTCACGACATTTTTCGAACTTGCGGCAACACTCTCAGACGTGCTATCCATCAGAGGTGCGGCTTGGGGCCACGTTTTGGTTTGCTGCAATTCCAACCTCAAAGCCACGTGCTTGTGCACTAAACCTTTCAACTTGAGCAAGGTCAACCAACACTATTCAAGCTGGCTCAAGGAGCGTACAACAGCATGTTTAAGCCTCTAAAAGGCCCGAAGGAGGGCCGATCACATCCAGGGTTGCTGTATCCCGGCTCTCCGACGGGTGGTCGAGGACGAGTTTCGAACAGACAAGTAGCGATTGCGCTTATAGTAGTGGTATGCTTTTTGATGGGTTATTTTGTTATCAATTCGGAAAGCGGCGATATATCGACGAGCTCGACGATAGTCCCAGGAACTAAGGCGGGATCTGGGGGTCTGGGCGACGCGATCCTAGGTGATAATGCACGCAACCCGCCAGCAGATGCCAATGTAGCAGAGGTGCGTGCTGAGGTACCATTGGCAGACGAGAAGTCAAAATACAGGACCCCAGAAGATCAGTATTCCGATGATCTGCCAAAGCAGCATGACTTCAAGCCGATCAAGGAACCGCTCGATGAAGTTTACCAAAGGCCCGCTAGTCAGCCCTCGGTCGACGACGTCAAAAAAGGAAAGCAGCAGGTCGAGGCGGAAGTAAATCCCAAGGGCTGGAGACCGCAAAGCGACCACAAGGCAGTGAAGACCGACAAAGCAACAGCTGCGCCTTCGCGCGAGCAATGGTCAGAGAGACCTCAGTTTGAAAAGGCGTTATCGGTTGTCATCTCGCTTCTCCCCGACGAAGTCCACATGCGGGAGCTGATTCGACCCGTTGAAGGATCCGGCAAGGAGAAGATGCGGGAGATGGGTTTGAGGACCCGAGCTTACAGGAAATATTTCGAAGCATGGGAAGCGCTCCACATGACCATAGATTCCGAAGGAGCAACTTATATCCGGGACGACGTGATTCAGTATCTGCGCAGCCACCAGCAAGATCTCGACGGAGCTGAATTTACCGACGAGGGCGTTCACGGAATGAACCTTGCACAGACTGTCCGCTCATACGAAGCGTACCGAGTGTTCCTGTTGAAATTTGCAAATTTGCTCTTTCCCTGGACAGCGCCATATTTCAGCGACCACATGAGTCTGCATGCCCATTTCAAGAAAGGTGGGAGAGGCATTGTCTTGACCGCTGGAGATGATCAAGCACCTTATCTCTTGACAACCATCTATTCCTTCCGACAGCTCGGCTGCACCTTGCCAATCGAGGTAATGTACCTTGGTGACCAGGATCTTGGTGAGGACTACCGAATGGAATTGGAGGCCTTGCCAGGCGTGACATGTCGAGATATAGCTCAGATGACAAACGATGAAGGTTGGAGATTGGCGGGATGGGCAGCGAAGCCTTTCGCCATCTTGCTGTCCAGCTTCCGCGAGGTCATCTTCATTGACGCTGATTCGCTCTTCTTCAAGAACCCTGAGGTGCTGTTTGACGACCCAGACTACAAGGAACTGGGTGCTCTTTTCTTCAGAGATCGATTGATCATGCCGGAGAGCAAGAAAAGATGGCTGCAGCAGGTCTTGCCAAAGCCAGTCCCGAGGTTAGCAAAGCAATCTCGATTCTGGACGGGAGAGTCAGGCCACATGCAGGAATCTGGTGTGATAGTTGTTGACAAGTTCAAGCATTTCATAGCAATGATGTTGGTGACCAGGTTTAACGGCCCTGATCGAGACGGCAACAAGGAGAAAGGTATAACTGGTGTGTATGACATGATGTATGGCGACAAGGAAACCTTTTGGATCGGATTTCTGCTCGCAGGCGACGAAAATTATGCGTTCCACAAGGGTGATGCTGGTATCATGGGTCAGTTGGGTGATGACCCGGAAACAGGACATGAGAAGCGAGAAGAGCCTGTCGAAGAGACGACGGACGAGCATGACCCAGTAAAGGAAGAGGAAGGCGCAACGGACGTTAATGACTTGGACGTTGAGGCTAAAGCCGAAGCTGCAGGTGCGCCTGAGGTGCAAGACGCCCTCGAGCAGACCCAAGATCCCAGCAACTACACAATCTGTGCGCCACAACTTCTACATCTTGACACAGAAGGAAAGCCACTATGGTTCAATGGTTGGCTGTTGCACAACAAATTTGCCGATAAGAGGAAGAAGAGATTCGCGAAGTTCGAGACATACCTTATTGAGCCCCGGGACACACGCGAGCCTGGTGCATGGCAATTGGCTGACAGCAACATGTGTTGTCTGACAACGGATGCCGACAAGAAGTTTGAATTTTCTTCCAAAGAGAAGGAGACGTTGGATATGATCATGGCCAGGGCGCACGAGATGGGTATGGGTGAGCAGCACTAGATGGTGGCAGTTCTTGCCGGCATTACCTGCCAAGAATGTGGATAGAAAGGACGGTGTCTATGGCGCTTGGCATCTTGAATGGATTCGTCGTTTCGGTGGTTGCTTGGTGAAATGGCCATGCTCTGTTTATCTCTGCAAGATCTCTGTGAACAGGGACACGATTAAATCACAAATGGTGCCTCTTACCGCGTTCTTTCATTGGCCATATTTCTAACTACATGTCATCAGTGTCTGTGCTGTGCACTTAATCTGAAGCTCCACACAGCTAAATCGATGGTTGAACCGCAGCTTTCAATCGAACTACGCGGCACACAGCGAAAGCAAAGGCCTGCCAACGTGATTGTGGTTCAGTGCACGACAACTGACCCTAACAACGGCGCCCGACTCTCCAGGACAATAGGTAACACAGATAGCATGCCCGCGAGAGCACAGGAAGCAAGGCTTGAGAAATTGTGGTCTACGATGTGTGCAGCGGAGAAGGCTCCGATTGATTGTGTTACCGAGCTACCACAACTTCGTTGCTGTGCCCTCCATGACTTCACGCTCGCATAGGTCTTCTTTTCTCGTCCCTCCTCTTCAGGTTCCACTCTCTATCTGAATCCTGGAGGCAACTGAACACCTCCATTTCCGCCTCTGTTAGCATTGCTACTGCCATACATAGCGGCAAAGGCATTCTGCTGTCGTTCTCGTTCCATCCTCTCACGCTCGTTGATACCATATCCACCTCTCATAGCAAACTGCATGGCTGAATCTGGTGATGTGGGAGAAGCATATGTTGGTGAAGGTCCAAATCCTGGGGGCATGCCAGCGAAGCCTGGAGGAAGTGGCATTTCGCCGGTCGGCTTACGTTGTGGCATTTGTCGCGGCGCTTGCTGCTGGTGTGGGTACGCCCCTTGACCGTACAGCGGTTGCTGCGGTCCAGCATGGGCTACATGTTGGGGTTGCGGTCTCTGTTGCTGCTGCTGTTGTTGATTGCTTGATGGCCATCCTGGTAACGGTCTTGAGCCTTGATCAAGACCTGGAGGTCGTTGCAGTCCTGGTGGTGGATTTGGTAAAGCTTGTGTCGTAGGGCGTGGGTCCTGTTGGGTGTTCGAAACGTAATTTCTGTTGTTCATGGCTGCGAATAGGCCGCCCAACCCGTCATGGTCGTTAGGCTGGGGGTTTCGGTGCTGAAACTCGGGCTCATTGCGGTATCCGGAAAACGCTGGATCGTCAAAAATAGATCTTGGGTTATCTCTCCGTGTATTGATCAATTGTGGATTCTGTCTCTCGGTGTCGTGTGGATGGAGACTCGACAGGCCGGGTGGTGGCTGTGGCATGCGATGTATTTGCTGGGAGGTAGGGCCGGGCTGCTGCTGTAATGGATGTCTCTCGTGCAAGTCTGAACGCCTTAAAAGGTCGAGAAGGTCCTGTGGACCGGCTTTTGGTTGACTTGGTTGCTCATTTTGCGTATGATGGGCTGGCGACCGTGATTCGAGCAGTCTGTCGAGGCTGATATTAGGAGTATGCGAACTGACCGGTGTTCGCGTAGATTGCTCGTGAGTAGAAGGGGCAGCTCTCAGGTCGGGGGATTTTGTGGAGGCGAGTTCAGCTATGTTGGCCGGACTTCTTGTAGACTGTAACTGCGAAGGTGCAGGTGACGCACTTTGGTTGGTCTTCAGCATGTCAAGCAGCTTTGCGAAGGCGGCTTCTTGGGCATTCTTTGTCGTTGTGTCGGCTGCTGGTGCAGTTTGCTCGAGCTCTGCGGGTGGAGGTGGCGCCGGTGGCAGAGCAAGGCTGCTTAGTGGTGTAGCTGCATCTTGTTTTGGCTCGTCTTTCGATCCAAAGATGGAAGCAAACCTAGACTTGGTCGGTTTCGTGCTGACTGCGGTGCCTTCAGCCGACTTGTCCTTCTCGAATCTCGCGAAGAACTTGTCCACCGAAGCACTTGAGTCCGATACGACTCTGGGAGGCGGTTTTGCGCTTTCGAATATCGCGACCTCTTTCTGTGTCGGGTCGATCTGGGCCGACTTGTCGTCACCAGTAGTCTTGTTCTTCATCATCTCCATCCACTCTCGAAAATCCTCGTGTGTATGCGCTTTAGCCGGTTCCGCGGAGTCGACAGAATCAACCCATTCAGGCTCTGCATCGTTTCTATCGAATTCTCTATCTCGTTGACCGCGTCTCCATGCAGGACTGTCTCCTTCAACTTCGACCATTTTGTTTCCACGGCTCCAAGGTTGGTCGAATTTGGCTCTTGAATATCCTTCACGACCGTTGCGCTGGCCGCTCTCGTCGATTCTTTCATCGTCTCTATTACTCCACCTTGGACGGTCAGGGTCTCTCCGTGGACGAGCGTCAAGATCTGAATCGTCGTTTCGGCGTCTGAGGCGATCTGTACCACTATGCTCGTCGTTCGTTCGTGCTCCGAATTTGCCGTTGAACCCCTCGAAAGCACCGCTCCTGCGATCTGTCAACTTTCTGTCGACATCCTCGTTGGTGGTCGTTCTTTCGTGGGTTCCATTGCGTGTTCTTGCGGCGTTCGAGGAGGCAAAGGAATTGCGAGGAGGGCCAAGATGAATACGTTCGGGGTCTGTCACACACTGTCAATCCTGCTGCTGCCAGGATAGACTACTTGCTCACCTGTGGTGGATCGTCTACCGGCGTCTAACAGCGACGGCCGCTTCTGAAAGCCTTCGACCTGATTGAATGCATCGTCGCCCCTACTCTTTGTTGTAGCAGTTCGAGGTCGTGGATCTGCTGGTCTGCAAGCGTTAGTCACTGACAGCTGCGTTTGGCATCATGATGTCTCACCCCATCCATTCTTCTTTTGGCGGAAGACTTGTCGGCCTAGCGACCAAAGGCGAAGCGCGCAGCTTTAGCAGGTCTTCCACTTCGTATCTGCCACGCATATTGCAGAGGCAGGGCGAAGTGCAACGTTTATGCTCATATGATCATGTGCTCTTCGAAGAATCGCAACTGTCTCTGGATTGGTGGTGACGCGGAGCCTCGATAACTCCGAGACATGTATAATGTATCGCTCAGAGTGAATTTCACCACGAGTGATTGAGGTTGGGCGTGGACAGAGTCGGGCATTAACTGTGAAATGATCGCAACCACTTGATAGCACCTCTTTGTCCCCGTAAGGATGCAACTAAGGCGCAGAAAGAGATTTGTTCTGATTCAAATAGTATGCAACTATACTCAAGTCAGATTCAATTTGCAGTAGACACCAATGGTATGGCAATTGAACAAAGTATTTACCAGCGTTGAGGAGTCGCTCGTACTACTATGATGTAGTTCTGCCGCTAAATGACCAGGCATGCCAGGCATGCCAGGCATGGCAGCCGCAACCCACTGAGTAGCTAGCTCTACCCAGCACTTTGACGTTCACAAACTATTGGTCGCGACTCAGATTCCACAACATCAATATACATGAACGAATCTTGAAGCTTTTACATTTCCCACTGACCACTGAGCTAAAGCTCTGGCGCCCACTTGATCAGATCAACAACGAAAGCTACGGTCATGGTAATCCTCTCCATAATTGTATCCCCTCAAGTCATGCTACTGATCGCTCCTTCCAGAATAATGGTTCATCTTCTGTCCACTTTGTGGCGCTTGGAATTTCTAGGCTGCGAGGAGCTTGTTGGCCCTGTCGTTCGCAATATCACAAAGTGCCTGTCATGATGGCACACCGTTAGCAACCAGGCACATCAAGAATCCCTTAGCATAACCGCTTGAAATCTTACCTGAATAGCATCGTGCTTTTCTTGCTGTACGTCACCTCTTTGGATCCTTCTCTGCATGTCTTCCATAATCACTGATCTGCTTCTTCCGTTCACGAAGACCCTGTTCGCAGTCAAAAGTCAGTAGTCTGGAGAAATTGAAACTCCCATAACCCTGGTGCTGCTTACACGTAGCGTAGACCAGGGAACTTCTCTTCGTACTCCTGGTTGAGCTTCGCCAGCTTTTCTCCTTCACCAGGCTCGCCTTGATTGAGCTGCGCTTGCTCGTTGCGGCTTTGTTCGCTGTCGACCTTTTTCTCACCTAACCTTGGATGTGCCGCAAGGATGTCGTTCAGCCATTTCTGGTCACTCTCGAGTCTCGACTCGTAAAGAGACTGAAGCTGGCGACCGACTACATCGATCAATGCAGAATAGCTCTCGAATTTAGTCTCTCCTAAAGTCTCTACTGATAGTGTATGTAGTTGGGTGCAAGGCTCGAACAGGGTATCGAGCACTCCAACTCTTTCTTCCGTTGACGCTGACGGCACAGTCTCAATCGCTGGCAAAGAAGGCATGTTATCAGTGTGGACTGGCGAGACGATATGTTGGACTAGTACGATGCGGTGCAAAGCTATACCTCATACCATCATGGATATTGGCATCCTCTGGCACGGCTAACATTAAAAACACGTGATTGCACCTGACATAGGGAAATTGGACCGTGGTCGTCAGTGTCTCAGCAAACCATTAAGAAATGCCATCGACGCATTGGGAGTCTGAAGGGCTGTATTGGGACTGAACGTAAGGCTGATAGCAGGACTCATGGTCAGAGCACTGTATACTTCGAGATTTGCTCAATTCCAGCGATCAAGGACAGCCATGCATCGTGCCGCGTTCTTCTCTCATTGGCAGTCGTTAGCTCGAACACCGAAGATATACTTTGTGGCGTTACTGAGGAGTGGCGGTCATGCCAAGAATCGTTACATTGTTTGACTACGTCTCGCAACCGTGCTATGAAGACCATGTGTACACTGACTACAGCTGAAAGCGACAGTTGGGAAGACGGCAAGACGAGGTAAAGTAACGCTGGCTTCCATCGTTGCGTACGGAGTCACATACGTACAAGCGTGACCTTGGCGACGGGGCGACGAAAGTCTCGAGAAAGTCAAATCTTCAATCAGCAGCCCCAAAAGTGTTTGGCCCAGCAGTATGTTACCCACGACGAATCAAAAACGGGCGGGCTGCACTGCTTGGGGCGTGCATCCGAGACAGGCATGGTCTGCGGCCCATCCAGACTCCATGCCGCTATTAATGTCCGATCATCTCCAAGATTTGCCCCTGAAAGTCGACATGGTGGCGTCGTCCATTCAGAAGCCGTGATGATGGTAGCATAGATGTCGTGCAGCATGAGTTGTGCTCACCTGGGGTGGGTTAGCCGCAGCTGGTGTCGTCTCAATCATAAGCCTTTTGCCTGTGTGGTGCTTCACTCTTTTGTCATGTTTTAGATGCGCATGTTGTTCCTTCACGCCTCTCCGGTCTGTACCACATCCAATGCTGAAGGGCCATGTCGCTGAATGGACTTGACAGCGATGCGGTAGTCCAAGCGCATCATGCCGCGTTGGCTGAAGCAGGGGGATGGTATGTCGGACTGGCTGCGGGTCATGGTGCAGTTGCTGATCCCACAATAACAGGTTCCTTCTCAAATATGCCACTCGCGATACCCTGGAGCTGTTGGATAGGGGCAATGGAGGTGTCAGTGAAGCGAGACATGCTGTGGCACAGTATGAAGATAAATCCCCGGTGTACGGACTGGTCCAATACCGGAGGGAAAAGATGATTCTGAAATATGTTCCAGAAGGCACATCCCGACTACTGCAAGGTGAAGTGTTTGTGAGTGAATGGGTGTACAGAGTGCTGACCTCGACGCAGTGCGACTAGCGGTTCATTTTCAATCCATCCTCGACACCTTCATACCCTACGATACCGTCTTCTCCTTCACCACGTCGGAGGAATTATCTGAATCTGCACTAGGACTGAGCACGATGCTGGAAACTAATGGCTCGAAGCCATCGTCCTCTTCTTCACTGAGGCAGCAACGACTGAAGGAGATCACTGAAGACAATGAGGAAAGCGCACCTGCCGAGAATGCAACAACAAGCATTGATAAAGAGATAGATGCTTTGCCAGCAAGCGCTGCACGGGCAAGGGCGCTGCTGGCGAAGCGCAAGGAACAATATTCGCTGTCGGCCACCATATTGAGCAACGGGCAAAGCACGAACTATAGCCTTCTTTGCACTGAGGGGAGAGCTGCTCTCCAGCCCACAAAGCAATCGGCCTCGCCCTGGCCTCTCCCTATTAGATCGAGTACCATTCCTGTCGACAAAGAGTTGCCAGCACCGCCAGCAGAGGAATCCACACCAGTGTCCGTGTTCAAAGACGACGTGAGCATCCCTCGGCCATCAATCGACTTTTCCCTGCCGCCTTTGGAGTCAGACTCAGATGAGGATATCCGTCGGCCTGTGCCAACTCGATACTCCAGTCATCTGTCTGCTGCAGAGTCGACCAACATAAGCAAGTGGAGTGATGATGTTCTTGCCTCAACTCGGTCAAAGCAAAAGCGGGCGCCTAGGCCTCATGACGACGCACCTGGCCGACCGAAGACTTCAAGCAACATCGAGGATGGCCCAGCCCGAAGAGTCGCAAATCTGCCCACTTCGGTGCGCGTCTCAAGTCGCTCGTCAGTGCCATCCTCAAGGCCGGGGTCGCGGCAGTCAACACGCAGTGTGCCAGCTCGGTTTGTTCCGTCGTCGAATCTCCCTCCGCCATTACCGTCCCCTACCTTCCCTGCCGCTCCCGTACAGCGTCCGCAACAAAGTCGACCCTCACCTTCACCAGCGTCTTCCATGGTCATGGACCGTCCGGCTGTGACACCAGAGAAAATGAGACTAATGAAGGCTTTACAGATGAGGAAGAGGAACCAATTGCTTGCACCACGATCAGTGTCCGCCGCACCTACAATTCCGAATACTCTTGCGAGCATTGGCAGCTCCAATTCAGGACTCTCCGATCTGTTGGCCGCATCGCCATCAAGCAACATCGGCCACCCTGATGCCGCGTCTCAACCACCTGAGCTCGGCAGTATCGGTGAGTCTCAAACCACATCACCTACGTCGCTCATCACGACATCCGACAATCATTCCACCAAACCGTCTTCCTTATCTGAGAACAGCACTGGTCACGCTTCTCGAACGTCCTTATCTTCTGATACGAACTCCTCCACGACACCGAAGGCTGAAGTGGAGAAAAGACATGAAGAGAGAACGAAACACCAACAACGAGCGAAGACTGCTTCAGAGCATCTCTTGAAATCCGACACGGACCCCTTAGGTTCGGCGACTGCCGGTATAGAGTCGCCCAAGCAGTTGTTGCAAGACAGTACCCCTGACAAGCACGACATTACAGAGACCCACACACAGAAGTCGGACGACCAGCATGATCATGGATTACTAGGAGACGGCCATGATTACCCCACTGATAAAGATACGTCTCGTGGCGTAAGGTCGAAGAAACGGTATCACTTCGAAGGCAGCATCGCGATTCCTCCCTCTAGCGTCGGAGCGTCTGACCTATCTGACGACGACTCTTTCATGGAGGAACTGCAGAATGCGACCGTGCACGAAGCGAGACCTATGGCTGTGAATCGTACACCAGTGACACCAGTGCTTTCAAGGGCACCCACGAACGACTTCCGCGACCTCACTCCAATTCAAACAGCAATTCCCAAGTCACAATCGTCACCAAACGGTAGCCAAGCTAGTACGCCTGACAGACGCAGAACGGCTAGCAGAGCAGGAAGCACTAGGAGTCTTTCCACCGCTTTGCCTCAGTGGCCTCCTCAACCTACTGAGCCTGTTCCAGCTCTGCCTAGACAAAAACCTGCGCTTGGTGGTAACATCTCTAAGCGGGTCAGGACTTTTGAAGGCCTCAGCCAACGCGAAGACTCTACGAGCTCACCGCCAATTGGTGATGATCAGACCGCGCGGTCTGCAGGGCTATCAAATATGTTCAAGAGAGCATCATTCTTACCGAACAGAGGAGATAGTACATCTGAAAAATTGTCCTCAAGAGCGGTCCCTTCGCCACTCCGAGCAGAGTTTCCACCCACTGGGGATAACACAAACCCCAGACCGCTGGTGCAACGTGCAGGCACGAGCCCTGAAGTGTTTGCACCGACACATAGAGGTGAGACTGTTTCTGTCACAGCACGCATTGTCAGGGACACGATCAAGCCGAAGTCTGCGCATGGTACCAGTGATACCCGGAACTTACATCGAAGCCCATTAGTCGTTGAGCATGAGACGTCTGCACACGATCTTCGACCGCAGCTTCCCCGCGAGCTGACAACACAGTCCATGAGCGCGTTCACAACAAGCCCAAAGTCCGAGAAACGCCGTTTCTCCTTCAATTCTCAGAACCACGGTGTGAAAAGCCTCTCGCCGACTGACACAAGCACTAGATCCCAGCGCATGTCGTTTGCAGGCCACCAGAAGAAGTCACAATCATCACCAAGTGAGACGTCATCAATAGTAGATGAAAAACGTGGATCGAGGACGAGTAGAATGCTGAAGAGGCTGTCTGGTCTAGGAAAACCTAAGAGCAGGGATTCGGTCATACTCGCGTCATCGGCTCAGGAGAACCAGCATCCTGACACCATCGAAGAACAAATTGAGGGGCCGGACCCGAATGTGCACCGTGTGGTTGACATTGGAGAAGTTAATGTGCAGTTCCCTGAAACCCTACTGTGGAAGAGACGATTTCTTCGCGTGGACGACGAGGGATATTTGATCTTCGCACCACCCACGAACGACTTCAGCACGAGAGGCAGAAGCCGCAAGATCCATCTGGATGAGTTACACAGACCGACGTTGCCAGACATGGAGCACGAAGAAATGGCCTGGAGCATTGTGCTTGTTCTGAAGACTGGCGGTGCCTTCCAATGTGCGTGTGAAAGCAAAGCTGCCCAAAGCAACGTATTGAAGAGTGAGTCTAGGACTATCCGCTAAGGTATCCATCCGCTAACCATTGCCAGTGCTGCTTGATGCCCACAACGCCTACCATCAGCTATACAGCGGTTGATGTTCGCTCCGTCACTGG
The DNA here is from genome assembly GCA_002319055.1 of Knufia petricola. NCBI lineage: Eukaryota > Fungi > Ascomycota > Eurotiomycetes > Chaetothyriales > Trichomeriaceae > Knufia > Knufia petricola. The sequence continues at coordinate 1,623 of NMUC01000143.1, read as the reverse complement.
GACGAACCTCTTCATCTCTACCTCGTGTAATTTATGACTGTACGATATGATGGTGTCCTTTTTTGAGAAGTTCTGGTCCGAGAGGGCATGAGTATACCCAGTTCGCAGTAATGCCCACGTCTCGCCCACAAGGCGATTGTATGTATAGCTAGGGTATAGAGGGACAAGAATAGTATATAGTTGGTTTAGCTACAAGACGGAGATAGCTCTCCTTGGATGATGAGTGAATAGATGTCGATCTATCCTCCTCAACCTTGGGACTATGTCTTCGCGACGTACATCCCGTGACGAGGTGGAGCTAACTTAAGTGAGCCGCAACCGGCTGACACTCGAGTCCTTGATGTTGTTAACGCCTAGTGAGTGGGAGTAACAACCTCATGGCGTCTCGTGCAAGAGGACCCCACTTTTGAGCCTCATGGGCCGCGAGAGTAAGAGGCTAACATTGTCCCCGGGTCTGCGCGGGGTGACGTTCGCCTCCATCCGCGATGTGGAATGCACGAGATCCCGTGCCAAAGCCTAGGAAGTTCTGGACTCGGAATGTGACAGGGCCAGACATGCCTGACAACGTCGCGCGGTGTGTATGCCACGGTCAGGTACAAGTCCACATCTCCATCTCTCCGCAGCAGCTCTCCTGAACGATTGTACGACGTGTGCGTGTGCTTGCATTCTGACTCATGATCCGCTAATGCGGCTGAAGCTAATTTTGAAGTATTTAGACAGTAGTGCTGCCACGCAGACTTCTCAATATACAGACGGTCTGAGTAGGTGGCTAGCTGCTCATGGGTCGCACCTCGCTCATGCCTTCTCGGGCCACAGGGCGTTCAATCTCTTCTTCGATCATACTCGTCTCGAACATTTCCTGCTCGAACTTGCGATCCTTCCTCTCAGCTTTGTCGTCTCTCCGCTTCAATCTTGTCTCCCACAGCCCTTCGAGGTCCATGTCGAGCCGTTTTTCCTCCGTGAACATCTGCACTACTATCCTCGGTGCGTGGCTTGCATTTCCAAACCCCCTATACTGGAAATCCGCGTCTGAAGGGTTTGCGTACTCATCTTCGTCCTCGATGATCCGTTCTTGATCCTTGGCCGAATACACAGGATGCATGTCTTCGTTTGTACTCTCGTCTTGCGCCACAAGCTCTGCCTCTGCCCCTGTACCAGTATCGGGCGTCTTGACACCGTCGACAGCCCCAATGTTACAACAGATCCAGCCCGTCGTTATCCCATCGTCATACCCCTTGCCCGAATCATACATGGTATTCCCCACACTCTGCGCCAACTTCATCTTCTTGTTTCTCCTGCGTAGCTTCAGTTTGAGCTCTTGCCGGCCCAGTAAACCGTCGGCGAAGGGCCGTAGTTTGTATGTACTCCTCAGCCACCTGCAGAAGCGGTCTGCGCTGGTGTTCAAGTGTTTCTCTGACCGTGCTGTGCCGAGGATCATGATCAGATTTGCGCCGAGCGCGGAGGGAGGTGAGAGATCGCGGAGGTCGAGGATTGTGAGGTGGTCGAGGCCGATGGTTATGCTGAGGTGCTCGAGGAGGGAGGGGAGGATGGCCGGTGGGTTCTCGGGGAGGGGTGGGATTTCTTGGGCAGCGAGATTGGGGGCTAGGGACTCGGATGGGGAGA
>NMUC01000142.1:0-25478 GCA_002319055.1 Knufia petricola | reverse complement strand
GTTCGTAAGCATTAGCGTGCTACATAGGTATTGATCGTTAACCATTCAACCAATTGAATAAGGTATGGTCGTGCTAACATGGAGTCAGCCTCGTTTATGTGGAGTCAGTATCATAAGGCATACTCTTCGATTGGTTGAAATATCATAAGTACGCTAATGCTTACGAAGACTTCCTGAGAGCGCCAGTACTAAACTGCTCGGCTTGTGCTCGGAAGCGACCTACTTAGAGGTTCATGAGTCACTTCGTCGCCTGAGCGCGTCTGAACGCGATTACCATCAACGGATAGTGTATTATGGCGTCCTCGGCCGATCAGCAAGCTATACTCTACTGGGAATGGTATGTTGCAGGCCTAATCCACTATCGAAGGAGTCATTGCTGTCATGCCGAAGAATGCTGATAAATCAAACTCAGCTGGCCTTTTCCTTCCGCCCAAGACCATTTGTGACCCGCGACCCTGGTTCGTCGCAACAATGATTCGTTTCTCAGGCATTTCCGGTCTGATGAGACAACCTGCTCTTACGCTTAACACGAACGGTCTGTCAAACTGGTCAGCACGCGGGGAAGAGCGTGAGGCACAACCGATCGAACAGGGGAGTCCAAGCTTCACGGCTCTGATTGGCTTGCTCTTAAGTGCGAAAGACTGGACCCTGAAATACCACTCTGAGGCTTAGGATTTCGGGCCCGCCGCATTCTACGTATTGCGCTTGCCCTATCTTGCGTACGAGCTCTCGGATATCTTCTCTGTTTCTCTCTTACACAGCCATATTCCACCAACCCGTACCCGATCTGTCAGGCCTGTACAATCGATAGACCTCTGATCTCCTTATCAGTGTGCGGCACTCCCCACAGGCGCCATAGGCGGCGAGCCCAACCCCACTAGTCTGGCGCTCTTTCGAAGGCAGCAACTTATTGCACCCAACTTGAGGTGAAGCATACTGCCAGCGCTCACCAGACCATCGCCTGTACCGCGAAGGCTCTGAACCAGATTGTGGGAGTGGTACCAGAACGCTTTCCGGCTACCATTGATGCCCCAGACGATATCAGATTTATCCTTATCTCCGAACCAACAAAACCTCCTCGTGGCTGCTCTGACTTCCAACCAACCGTCAGAGAAGCAGCGCAGTCTAGCTGCACCTCCTAAGTCCTCTCAGGGCGCAAGTAACGCTCCACATTCTCCTGCTGCCATGTCGAACAATTCCGCGCCCGGATCTGGTCGTTTAGACTACGATGACAGTCCGTTCCTAGAGTCGTTCTTGGACGGAGAGAACGAGGATTCTTTCGACTTCGACGACCAAGGTCAGATGTTTGGAGACCTCCCAGAAGACGGTTCGGAAGATAATGGTACAGCTGATCCTGGCCATCTACATGACAAGAGGAAAAGCATGGGTGCGCACGATGACGACGATGTGGAGGGCGGTGGTAAGCGTCGGGAAGGAGACGACAAGCCAGCAAGGAAGCCTGGTCGCAAGCCGTTGACCTCGGAACCGACTTCAGTAAGTAGCATGGACATGTCAAGCCATGGAATCTAACGTTGTATGCAGAAACGCAAGGCACAGAATCGTGCAGCACAGCGCGCCTTCAGGGAAAGAAAAGAGAAGCACCTGAAAGATATGGAAACAAGGGTCGAAGAACTCGAGAAGAACTCAGAGTCGGCGAACCAGGAGAATGGTCAGCTACGGGCTCAAGTTGAACGTCTTCAAGTCGAATTGAAGGAGTATCGAAAACGCCTATCTTGGATCAGCTCCAACGGCGGTGCGGGACAACAGACCGTCAACAACACTTCACGCCCGTCCAATCTGGGCAACGGCAGCAGTGACTTTCAATTTCAGTTTCCTAAGTTTGGAGACTCTCCCAATACGGGCGGTCCTGGTGGCATTAACCTTCAAGCGGCATCGCAGCCCCAACAGCGAACTCCTGCACGTACAGCGAGTGTACCGAATCAGCAGGTTGCTAGTCCAGCTCCCATTTTCATAGGTAGACACTCCATCTCAAACGCAATGCAGAATGCGCAGAAGTCGCGACACAACTCGACGAGCAACTCACCCATTAACAAGACAGTAACGGCGTCGCCACCATCATACAATAGTCAGACGAAGCAGCGGAGCGTTGATAGCTTGGGTGGGTTGTTCAGCCCGTCTATTCTGGAAGCGACAAGGAATTCATCGCATAGTTATTTTGGTGTTGGCAACAACCAAAACAAACCGACCAACCGTGGCAGCCTCGATAACTCCTACTCATCCGTACCGGGTCTCTACTCGGGCTCCAGCGTCTCGAATACTGAATCACCGGACTCTTCGACAGATGCGCACAACCAACTGTCGTCTATTGGAACGTCCCCAGATCCAAATTTCCACTCGCCACAAAACAAGCTGCAAGACTTTGGCATGAACACGATCAATGAAGAAGGAAACTTCGGACAGTGGAATTGTGAGTTTTACAAAGGATGTGTCGATGTATCAAAGCTGATCCTATTATTAGTCGACACGAATGGTGCTCCTGAATTCGACCCGGCCGGTTCAACTGGCTCGCACAGCAGAACGGTGGCGGTTTTGATCCTGTGCTTTTTGGGGATTACCGCGAGACGACGGACAACATTCTGTCGCAAGACTTTGGGTCGTTCTTCAATGATGCTTACCCACTGCCAGAGCTTGGAAGCCCGTCGCACAACTATGGCGATGTAAGCGGTGCTCCATCGAATGAGCAGTTCAAGAAGTCGGATCTTATGAGCAGAGTTGAGGCGGCGAAAGAGAAGGACGCCATCTCTCGGCCGTCAGATGCTCCAAAGCTGATGACATGCAACAAGATCTGGTGAGCTAATATGCACATTGCACATCATGTTCAGACAAGCTAACGATGATTAGGGATCGACTTCAGTCAATGGAGAAATTCCGTAACGGTGAGATCGACATTGACAACCTGTGTAGCGAGCTACGGGCGAAAGCGAAATGCTCCGAGGGCGGTGCAGTGGTAGATGAGCAACACGTGAACAGGATTTTGGGCCTGTAATTGAGCGTGTCAAGAAGTGTAGGTAGGAGAGCTAAGCGCACGGACTGCACTGTATGTGGGTTTACACGGTTATGCGGTTATGAAGTCTACGAAGGCAGGCGCATCTAGAAGCGTGCAACAACGAGCCATGTGTACAAACAATGCGGCGCGACGGTTTCAAAAAGTGTTCTGGAGCACGGTTGGACGGAACTCCCAGTTCTGGACTCAGAACATCAATCAAGACATAGTTTTGATGTAGTCCTTGGAACTCTGGTGTCTGCGTCTGTGTCTGCACCTGTCAAGTAGACTGACTAAGGTCATGTCAGATGTTTCGGAACGGTACGTAGGCAGAGCGAATGGGAAGGAGATAATGTCAATCAACCTCACGGAGTACTAGAAGTCAAGAAGTCTTTCGGAGTGGAAACTAGGCTAGTCTCCGTTTAGGCAAACAGCAGCCTCGTCCTAAGTCCCTGCAGTATCAAGACAATAGAAAGTTTCTAGCATCACCAGTGAAGGTGCACATTGTTTAATATCTTCTGTCGACGCTGGTTATCACTCTGCCGCCACTCTCGCGATAATATCTCCATTCCAAGCGCGTTTTTCCCATTCCTAGAGCGATCCTAGGTCGTACCTCCCCAAGTCACCAAGCACACGTGCGCGACAACCAACCTGCGCCTTCCCTCTCAAGACCGAATCAGACCACATAAGACATCTACCCTTCTACACATGGCTTCTGTAAGTGCCTCTACCGTCTAGGACATCTCTCATCATCTGCACATGCAAGCGTCAGCACCTCCATCATGACTATGATGCAGACGATGCCTCAACCAAGGCTCTCACTAACTCGTGGTCCATTGCAGCCTCGACCACAGTACCAGCTCCAAGGTTACATGCCCAACGGCACTTCAGGACCAGTCAGTGGTGCACAGCCTCTGCAGCCCAACAACGGTCGGGTTCTCCAGAATGGATCAGTGCGCATCCTCTGTATCGCAGACGTAAGAGGTAAACAGCCATCACCTTCCTCTCAATAGGCCTCACTAACACATAATCAGGTGATCTACGATCTTTGAACGAGTTGGCCAAGACGGCCAATGCAACTCACATCCTGCACACTGGCGACTTCGGCTTCTACGACCACACCTCGCTGGACCGCATAGCTGAAAAGTAAGTCTGGAGAGAGCTTGTTCGACTGTCACCAGCAACTAACCAGGACTAGGACCCTCAAACACGTCGCTCAGTACTCGCCTCTGATCTCCTCCAACGTCAAGCAGCAAATAGCGAACATCCCCGCCGGCCGACAAGTCAAACCCTCATTCCCTCCATCCGATCTTCCTCTCTCACAGTTGCCCGAATTACTCCAGGGGAACTTCAAGCTCGATGTGCCTGTCTATACCGTTTGGGGAGCTTGTGAAGATGTTAGGGTGCTGGAGAAGTTCCGTTCAGGAGAATACAAAGTCGACAATCTTCACATCGTCGATGAGGTCAATTCAAGACTGTTAGATGTTGGCGGCGTCAAACTCAGACTTCTCGGTCTCGGTGGTGCCGTCGTCATTCACAAGTTGTTCGACAATGGCGAGGGCAAGACATATATTGCAGGCGGCCAGGGAACCATGTGGACCACTCTCCTTCAAATCGGTGCTCTGATCGACACTGCAAGCCGAGTATACGACCCGTCAGAAACCCGAATCTTCCTCACCCATGCCTCCCCGGCAAGAGATGGAATCCTGAACCAGCTCTCCGTCACCCTGAAAGCAGATTTCTCCATCTCCGCCGGTCTACACTTCCGCTACGGCAGCTCCTACAACGAGTTCAGCGTCAACCCCTCCCTCGACCACTACCGAGGCAAACTTGCCGCCTCCAAAGCCTCCTTCAACGACGTCTGGGAGACTGTCAAGATGGACGTGGAGCAGGCCATATCCACCAACGAGTCACACAAGTCCTTGTTAAACAGTGCCCTGGAGATCGTGGAGAAGATGCCCAGCGTTGCCAACGGCGGTAACCCTTTCGGAGGCCCCGTCGGTGGGCCGGCCGGCGCTGGCCAGGTAGATGAGAGCGCCTTCAAGAACATGTGGAACTTCAACCTTGCCGACGCTGCCTTTGGCTATCTAGTCCTCGAGGTCGAAGGCGGCCGTATTGGCACCGAGATGCGTGCTCAAGGTTTCAACTTCGCCCACCGAGGTGCCAAGCCTGTCGCTTCACAACCGCTCCCCCAGCAGACGTCCAACGCTGCAGCATCTCAGCCAAATGCCGTAGGCGCTCCCGCTGCTGCCCCAACAGGTCCTGCTCAGAATCGGACCCCTTCGTTCCAACCTCCAGCACAACCCTTCCCTCAGCCAAATCAACAAGGCCGAGCTCAGCAGCCACCGGCACGATCTGGATCTACCCCTCACCAAGGACAATCCTCAGGTGCCAAGCCTTCGACATCAAACTCCCCAGTGCCACCGGCGGCACAGAACAAGCCATTGACACCACAGCCTTCCTCCTCGAATGTCCCCACCACTTCATCGGTTGGTGCTAAGCCGGGCACACCTTCAGGAACGAACGGGACAGGCGCCGGTAAACTGAGTGACACCGAGGCTGCCAGATCAAAGCCGGCTACTCCTTCAGTCCAGCTCCCACAGACCAACAGTCTGTACGTCATGTTCGCTGATAGCGAGGAGCAAGCCAAAGAGTGCATCGCCGAGCAAGACCGTCCAAAGATCAAAACACTCTCCAAATTTGGCAACAGATACAACAACTTCACTATCGCGTTTGAGACTCACGAGGTTGCCGAAGAAGTATTGAAGCGCGCTCATGAGCAGTCTCGAAAGGTCAAGAACGCCCAGGGTAAGAGCCCGAGAGTGGAATGGTTCCGAGAGCGGACCGTCCCCTTCCACCAGCGGGATACCAGTGCCAGTGGTTTCAACAACGCTCGTGGAGGTACCACAGCGACCGGATCGACAACACGAGGCGGCTACTCTAGTGGCGGTGAGAGAGCCAGCGATAGCGAAGGAGGCCGTGGCCGTGGTGGCTTCTCTCGAGGCCGAGGACGAGGCGATCGTGGCCGAGGTCGTGGTATGGGTGCCGGCCGTGGCGGTTTCCAGGCCAAGGGCGACACAGCTACTGACGCTAAGCCTGCCGAGTCGAAGCCGGAAGCTAGAGCCCAACCCGCCAAAGACTCGTCTTAGTAGGAAGAGTCAGGCCATAATGCAGGAGTGCCAGTGAGAGCAGTCATGTCTCCAACAACGTACGAAGGGAGACCCTACACATGCAACACAAGGCGCAAAGCACACAGACTCGAGCCGTCGATTACCAAACACTAGCACCGAGTCATTCGCACGCTCGGCGAAGGACTGTGTACATTTAGGAGTTGGCATTCCCAGATCGGGCATCTTTCATAAGGCATTGCCCTTTTCGACAGCGATGTATTAACTTCAATTAGAGTCGATGTGCCAAAAAGCTTGAGGAAGGCGTTTCAGCTTGATGGAGATGGATGCCTTTAGTATATGTAGATGGGATTGAGATACCAAATGAGCATTGCTTTGTCTGATTGAAATAAAACATTGCTTGCACCTAGTATCATACCTACATTCCGACGACTCTGGTTGGCGTCTCTTACTGCGACACAGCTCTCGTAGCCTGATGGCTGCAGTGGGGTGCTAGGAAAAGCAAATGTGACAAATGTATCAAGCTCTTATCTTAGTGCTTCAACGACCGACGAGAAGAGAACAGACAAAGCGCCCTCCTCCCTGGTTGCTTTTGCGCGAAAACAACAAATGACCGCCCTTTTGGTGCAAATTTGGCAGCTGAAACGGTCAAAGCTTGTTACCTTGGGTTCCTGGCACGAAACAGGTCGCTAGTGCCAAGGTCACAGAGCTTACCTAGCTCATGCATGAATCCCTTGCTAACTCCCTGACCAACGACGATTAAGATGTGCCGCTTGTGTTCTTCGACCATGGGGCAGCGGCTTCGCGGACAGGACACCGATATTAGTAATGTCTAAAATCTAGGTGATGCCTATATGCTCTTCGTGGGTCTTCGTCTTCCACCATGTTTGGTGTCTGGACAATATCCACAGCTGCTCGTCGTCGCATGAATCAGTGATAAAGCTGCACAGCAAGGTATACTGAGCTGATGACCAGGTTGTGCACCTTCTCACATAACGGTTGATGGAGCTACCCACTAAGACGAGCTTCCAGTGTTACGTCTAGCTCCTGGTGCGCCAATATTAATCGCACAAGAAGATATCGGAATCAGTTTCTGAGTAGTCAGAGGCAACGGACGACCTTTGTCGGCAAAGACCACACGTTGAGAAAGTCCCATACACGGCCATGGCTTCGGAAGACGTGGTGATGTCAAAGCTAGCATCAATGAAGGACAAACAAAGCAGATCCTCATAGCTGCTCAATGACTAACAAGGCCGCTGTCTTATTGTTTTGTTGCTGACCTCCACTAGACGACTCCTTGATTGCAATACAGACAACAACGAAGCTGTCAATGGCATTGTATCAACCTCGAGCACTGACCAAGGCCAGGTAGTATATATCGATTCCATGGCCGAAGATTGTATGTCTCGCCGGACAACATACTCAAACACACTATCACACTTATCTCCACAGGTTTGAAGGTAGTCATTTCGCGCCGAGAACGTTAAAACCAACGATAGTCACGATTGCTCATTCAACTCACTACTACTAGACAACCACGCAGCAATCATGTCTCACTACGAGCTTTACGACGGCATGGTCATTACCAGCAGCAGAAGACCGTCCGTCGGCAGCAATTTCTCCATCGAAACGATCGGCGAAATCGACTCTGACGGCGAAGACCACTGGTATGGACAGCCCCCGCACAACGGCCAGCGTGGCCATGTCTGCAAGAAACATCGCGAGCAGCCTCGACAGTACTTGTCTCCACCTCCGTCACGAAGCCGTTCATCACGAAGCCACTCACGGTATGAAGGAGACGCAGACTACACAGGTATAGCTTCGAGCATGGGCAGTCTAAGCGTGAGTGACTTCGGCTCGCGTACCTCTCGAAGTCGGAGTGTGCGGAGCCGACCGCCGCCTTCGAGCATGAGTGGCGTGAGCGCAAGCGACTGCGGCTCACGATCCTCTCGCAGCCGAAGTGTGCGCAGCCGACCTCCACCTCGAGCTCCGAGCCCACCACCAGCTGTGCGCGACTTCGACTACAATCCACGGATGCCAGCTCGCTCCCAGTCTAACGACGCATACCTGGACGACGACCCGGAGTATGCCCCTGCGCCCTCATCTCGGTCCCGTGGCCGCAGCCCAGCAGGTCCGTCGCCAAGTCGCCAAGCCCAGCGTCCATCTCAACATCGGTCCGAGCCCGCATCAGAGTCAAATCACAGTGGGCCGTCGCGCGCGGCGTCTCGTGGCAGCGCAGCTCGCGACGGGGGTGGACGAACGACGGCCGACATCCGGGCTGAGCTAGCTGAACTTGATGCTAGACAGGCTGCGCTCGAATCCCGTCTTTACAGAGTCGCGGGTCAGGGTGGGAGCGGGAAGAGGGTGAAGGGCGCTCGTACGACGGCTTGGGTTGGAAAATTCGTTGCTGGTTTCTAGGAAGGACTAGAGCTGTGGAAAGACAAAGAGTCTGAAGCATATTAAGGCGTATCTACAGCTGGAACTGTGGGACGAAACTGAACGAGATAGGTGTGATGGTTATACACTATGTATCGTATACACAAGTTGATTTATTACGATAACTTTTGCTCCGTGTCTATCCCGTCCGTGATGGAAGCGTTTGTATAGAGACGGTATCTATGTGCAGAGGTGTTCTGCTCAGTGTCTGGCTCGTAGACAAGCAGCAAGGCTGTAGGTAGGTAGTGTGCTAGTGGTGTGATCTGAATCTTATAGTCTGCGAAGTCGTTCCAATGGGAGAACATCCAGTGTGCTTAGACTTCGCGGTGGAACTTCTGGCCTCGGATGTCTCGGCTCTGCTTGGCGACTGTCGCGCCAAGCGCGCTTCTGTTACCTCCTTACCTCGGGGTTTGACTTCATCAGAGGAAGCACCATCAACCCAACAATGCAACCTGAATTGTGAGATCCGGGACACGCGCTGTCACAGCTAGCACATGGCGCCAAGATGGCATAGCCGTGTTGCTCTGGTGGTAATCTTGACAGTGGTGATTATAGTTCTGTGGTCATACAAAGAAGAGATTCGGGAGGTGCCTGACCGCTGGCACGGACCCTTCCTCAATCCCGAGCCGGTCTCGTCTCTGAAATCGCCCTCAGACATATTCGTCACAGACCACAACAAGTTGGGTGCCCACCCCATTGACGATCTGGTGGTAGCAGCGGAGAACGAGTTGGATGAGTTGCTCCAGAAGCGGTCTCACGACGTAGCAACAGCTGCTGCCGCTTACCGCGCAAGGAGGGGCAGGCACCCGCCACCGAAATTTGATGAATGGGTCGCGTTTGCTCTTGCGCGAGACTGCATTGTGGTTGAAGACTTCTTCGATCAGATCTACCGCGACATTGAGCCTTTCTGGGGGCTGAGTCCCGCCGAGATAAGAGGCGCCGCAGCAAACACGCGTGACCTAATTCAGATTCGCAATAGGCAGGTCGCAAGGTCGACCAAGGATTGGTTCTTCGTCAATGCCTATTTCGAGATGTTCAAGGAGCTTGCCGTTTGCCTGCCTGACGTTGACCTGCCGATCAACACCATGGACGAATCACGTGTGTTGGTCTCCTGGGAGGACATCAACGATCTGATGTCCCGCAGTGACGAGGGTAAAAGCACGCAACGTACACCTGCCATAACTTCTTTCAATTCTATTGAGGGTAAACCACGTTCTGCGTCTGAGCCCTCATGGCTGCATGAAGGCCCCTACTGGGACATAGCAAGGAAAGGATGCCATCCGGATTCTCCAGCAAGACCTGCAGCACTTGATGGCGACTTTTCCACTCCTCCTGAATTCCCAGACGCATGGCCGAGCGCCACACACCAAGGCTATGTCTCAAACTGGACCATTGCAAAGGACCCTTGCATACACGCCCACCTACGCAACCTGCACGGAAGCTTCGTGGAGCCGATATCACAGTCGACGACAACACGCCTGGTTCCGATGTTCAGTGGATCCAAAATGAGATTCAACAACGACATCCTCCTCCCTCCCGCCGTGTACTGGCACGGCGACAAGCGATTCACATCCGACTATGCACGAACCCCATGGTCGCAGAAAAGAGACGAGGTCCTCTGGAGGGGAAGTGCCTCCGGCGGCCGCAACACCGCGATCAACTGGACTCGCTTCCAACGCCACCGCTTGCTATCCATGCTCAACGGCACGCAAGTCCAACTCACAATGGACGCCGCGAACGCGTCCCGCCCGACCTCCAACGTGCCGCACAACTTCCCCTTACCCAACCGAAACCTCTACCCGCTGCAGTCGGCCGCCCAAGGCCTTCTCCCAGACTGGATCCGCAGCCTATCAAACGCAGCCTTCACCTGGCTAGTCTGCTTCCCCGCCACCAAGGACTACGCCTGCAGCTACACAGGCGCGTGGTACCGGCGCGGCGGCGAGATGCCCCTCCACCGCATGTTCAAGGCCAAGTACCTGCCCGACGTCGACGGCAACTCCTTCTCCGGGCGATACCGCGCCTTCCTGCAGAGCAACAGCCTGCCCATCAAAGCCACCATCTACGACGAATGGCACGACGACCGCCTGGTCGCGTGGAAACACTTCGCGCCCATGGACAACACGTTCGTCGACCTCTGGCCCGTCCTGGAGTACCTCGTCAGCCACGACGACGTCGCGGAGAAGATGGCGACGGACGGCCGCCGGTGGTCGGAAAAGGTGCTGCGCAAACAGGATATGCTCGTCTACGTGTACAGGCTCGTGCTGGAATACGCGCGCGTCAGCGACGATGCGCGCGCTGAGATGGGCTGGGCGGAGGAGGAGGATCACCACTGATAGCACGGGATAGGACAGGACAGGATAGCCCGGCCCAGCGTTGGTGCAAGCCTGCTTCGAAATACAATCGTCACGAATCCCGCCAAGACCATAGGTCCCTGAACGTGCATGGCAGTCAGCATGGCATGATTGCGGATGCGTAAAATCGATCTATCACCCGGAAATTCATCTGACCACGGTATCGACCACCACCACCTGTACATGTTCCTGTAAGACCACAATTTTCGGTGGAATGTATTGGGCAGTCAGTTGTTCTCCTCCAGTGCACAACATGTAGGGAAGGATCTCAAAGCAGCTCAGTTTTGGCAATCAATCATGGTATTGGCTCGCTCGGTCCGCATGCGCAGATGTCCTCGCCTACGACGCGTGTCAATCGCTTAGACGTTAGTGTCAAAGCATCACACCAGAAGGCCATGGTAAATAGCCAAATCGGGACATGATTGTAGCTCCATTGAGGCTGCTATGAGCCGAGGCCTCATTGTATCACAGTTCTCAGTGCCTGCAACATCAATGCAAACATCAGTCCTCTTGCCACCTCGACATTCTGCAAGCAGTCGAACACTTTGCCCAATGCCTCGCCGCTAGCAGCAACACCGACGACCGTGGTCAGAGCCTGTGGCATTCCCTTCTCGACCAGCAGTTTCCTGGCCTTGATCCTGAGTCTCTCTTTTTCTTCGGCTGTTGGCTCCTTCGGCCACTTTCTGAGCTCTTCTTCTGTCGGCAATGCGTTCTCCCTTAGCTTGCGGATGTGCGCTGCTATACCAGCGTCGGAGAGGTTGGCGTCGATGATACTTTCTTGAAGTAATTGCTGAATGGACAGCAGTTGAGGGTTTCTTGGGCGGAGGAGGTAGGATTTGGCGGCTGTGAGGAGGGAGAGGCGGAACGTCCACGCTGAGGAGAGGGAAAGCAGCTCGGTGATCAAAGCGAACATTAGCTCGACCGTCATCCGGGTTTCTTCTTCTGATACGGGGACATCCTGAGGCCGTGCCTTGGTTTTTGATGGTGGCTTAACTTCTGGTGCTGTAGAGGATGACGGGTGCGCCGGCGCGGAGGCAGCTGAAACTGCTTTCTCCGACAAGCTTGATGTCTGCGGCTGTCGGGCAACGCTATCGACCGCGGGTGTGCGGCGTTGTGGTGAAAACGTTCGTTCGTATTCCTCTGTCATTATGTCCGGCGGAGGTGGCAGATTCATTTTGTCGTCGAGATCTTGACTGGAGGTCATGTGGTATTCTTTGGATGCGCGCAGCTGGTCGGTCGAGCTGCGTGTGCTTGATGAAGGTTGTGGAGAACGACGCGTCTGATAGTCCAAATCAGTACTTTGACGGAGCGCGTCTTGGCTCTGCCTTGGTGGCGAAGACAATGGCTGCTGAGACCTTGTTATTGATGTTGTCGAGTTGTTAGATGACAGTCCAGGTCTTTTCGGACCCGGTATGCCGCTGGTCACCGCACCGAAAACGCCTGTGACGCCCCCCAGTACTGCTTTTCCTCCCGTCTGGAATACTTTCCCACCCGTCTGAAAGCCAGTCTGAAGGCCTTTGCCCCCTTGACCTAATACATTGACGAAGCCTTTGCCGACGTTTTCAAGGCCAGCGCCTGCCTGGATGAAGACATTCTTCTGCGAAGCCGGAATCTTGTCCAGACCGGTTTCCTTCTCGAGAAATCGCTTCATCGCCTCACTCTCCGCCAAACGGTCTGACTTCAATGCTACTTTCAGGTACCTCTCGAGATCTGCTATGACTGCCGCTCGACTCCGACCTTTCCAGGGAGGAAGTTCTTGGTATTGCAGATTGAAGTCGGCAACACCTGAAATGTGTGCTATCCTCCGTATCGTATCGAACAACTGTTCAAAGGCTGTGTATTGACGAGTGACCATCCAGCCAGGAAATCTGTTCGACGCGGGTTCGATCTGGACCAACATGTCTTCGTCTGGTTTCTGCTTCATGGGTAATTGGTCATTGGTGATGCCCATATCCATTATGGTGATGCTTGCGTTATGCAACGTAAGCGGTATAGCCACCATACTCTCCGTTCTGGTAGGTGCTTCTGTTGTCGGCTGTAAGGCGGTCGGTGGTTGCATTTGTTCCAGCTGGTCGAAGCTGATGAATGTTTCGTGTGATTGGGGTGGCTTGCTCGGGCTAGCTGTGACCGAAGGAATCGTGTTGCCTTCGCTATCAAACACCATAGTGTTGCTCTCGGCTCGACTCTGGGGGCCAGACGGCGGCGGTTCGCTATCGGAGGAGGTTGGGGTCTCTATACCGGTATCCGTGGTGGCAGGGGTTGACAGGGCGTCTTCACTTTCTGTGACCGACAAGCCCTTATTTCTGCGTGCTTCTTCTTGTGCAATGAGTTCGTTCATGCGTTGTGCTTCACGCACCGCGTCTTCCATGGCTTGTTCTGCCCTGCTCACACGCCTTTGATGTTGTGCTTTTTGTGCAACGTCTTGCATTGGAGCACCTGTTTGCTTGGCCTTCTCTTCTAGGTCAGTGACGCCAGCATCAATTGCATCCAGAATACCTGGTTCTGCGTCTTCCAGCAAGTAGACAATCCAGCCATTGATCCACTCTGGCTTTGAGCAGGAGATCAGTGTACCGTCGAGGATTAACCCTGCCAGCACTTCTCGCAAGAATGTGCGCGTAGGCAAGCAATTATAGGTCTTTGAGTCCAAGAAGTTCTGCAGGATGTCATCTGCGACCATGTGCAATTTCTGTTTCTGCTGATCTCTGTTCAGGACATTTGCCAAGTTGCTGTCAGGCTGGAAGTTCAGATATGTATTCAGAGCCTCCTCGACATCACTTCTCTGCGAGGCTTTGAGGGCGACTGCTAATTCCTGGAGGAAGACGATGACCACCGAAGTAGAGTTGGCGACGAAATCGAGGAAAGGGTCGGCTGTTCGCTTGCGGGAAACATGATTGGAGAAGGATTGTATGAAGCCGACAAGAATCTGGCGACAGTCGGCGGGGAAGGCATTTTCTGCAGGTAATATTGGCGAGTACCAGTACTTGACGTAGTCCTTGACGACAGCATCAGAGAAAGCAGCCAAGGCAGTCGCGGTGTCTGGCGGATACTGGGAAAAGTCGAGCTCTTTCGTGCTGGCCGAGACTTCGACCTTCTCTTCTGACGTGGGGTGACCAACATCAGTTCTCCTCTCGTTGCGCCAGTCCAAGTTTCTCTTCACGATCTCGGCGGCCAGCTCCTTCTTCCGCTGTGCTGTATCCGAGGCATTGCTGTCTCCCCAACTTTGTGTTTGATCCCAGGTCGCGCTCAGTAATACACCACCAAAGGCACCGATAAGCACGAGACCCAGCCTCCCGAGCACTAGGTATGTCGAAGCAGCGAGACCTACCGCACATGCGCCCAGTGTCTCATTGCTAGCGTTGCCGACGAAGCGAAGGGTGGCATCGGTTATGGATCGCAGTCGGTCAGATATGGTAGGCAGTGGCTTCGACGGTTCAGACACCTGTGTGACAGCAGCCGAAGAGTCAGGTCTCTGTTGGAGTTCCTGGTCTTGCGAGGGGGCTTTCTCGGTCAAGGTTGACTCGCTGCGCTCTCGATGCGTACTATCATTGTTGGTTGAAGCCATGCTGATGCATCGCCGGCCCTCTTCTCGTGTTACAGAATAGGACTATGGTCGGCTTGTCAAATAAATTGGACGAGCTGAGCACGGGGAAGGCGTATGTCATGCCATGTCTCACTGGGATCCTGCTCCGCCCGTCCCTGACGGAGAGTGGACACGCGTGCCTGCAGATCCCGCAATCGATTCGACAACAATTGATGATGAAAGCGGGCCAAAAGCAGCGAGGTGAGAAAAAAGTTGGGTTTGTTTTTACGGTAGAGGATTAAGAAGTTACTCAGAGCGTTCTTGTTGCGAGATCTCACGCCATACAATCAGAAGTGAGACCGAGAGTTCGAACAAAGAAGGTGCCATCGCGAAAAGTAGGGAACGCGTGACTACGAGTTATTACCATGTCGGGCAACTGCGCTGCTTGTGAAGAGCCTCTGCTGGTCCTAGTCGACTCAGACAGCGAAGCAGAGGACTCGAAGAACGCAGCCAGGCCAGAGACGGTTCCTGATGATGTTGAGCTGACTTGTGCATGTCATTTTCATTGGTAAGTGTTGTCTACACAGTTATCCTCCCCCTCCCGCAGTTCTAACCATGCTGCAGGGAATGCTTCCTCGACGCATACACAATCACTCAGTGCCCAAACTGCTCGAAAGATATCTCCTCCTTGAACAACGCTGGCCAGCAGCAGGTCTTATGCACCATTCGAAACGAAGGCGGCGAACAAACAGGCTTCGATATTCTACCCACCGCCATCGAAGAGGCCTACCTGCGGGCATACCCCGAGGAGAGAAGAGGTCATGCATTCCTCGAGTTCTGCCGCGAGGGTGACATCGACGCCATCCTGCACCTGGTCAAGGATGACTCGGAGGAGGACGCAGGCGACGAAGAAGAGCAGGCCGATATTGTCCGCTACCAGGGTACCTTTGAGGGCATCGACGGCTGCGCATTGCATGTTGCCATACAATACCAGCAGGAGGAAGTGGCCTGGCTGTTGCTCGCCTTAGCCTCCGACCTTGATTGGTCCAAATTTCCAGCGCAGGTGTTACAGGCAATGGAGAGCCTGGGCCTGAGCAAGAACGATCGCAACGCCCAGCCAGACATTCGAACACTCAAGGACGACAAGGGCAGAACTCCTCTGGACTTAGCTCGCGAGGTTGGGGGTCAGTGGTCTGGCTGGATCGCCGACGGTCGGTTCAATTCTTGAAGCATCACTTGAGAAAGATTTGTCCCACAGCAAAATTGTTGATGGGCCATGCTGAGGGCCAAGCAACATCTAAAGCTAGCCGTGAATATCATCTTCGCTATCCGAGTGAGTCCAATACACGACCGCTGAAAAGCGCATGCTAGACGCAAAGAAGATGGCGGTGGTGCGGGGATATGGAAGGAGGGAGAAGATGGTGATGCATGGTTTGACCGCTGGACAGGAGAATGTTCCTCAGCGTGCGTTGGAAAAGCTGCATCTCAAGAGGATGGCTTTGGAGGTTGATCCCTAAGCACATACTTGGTGTGGGTACCATGGGCGACGACTTGCTGGTCGTCTCCTTCACCTTTGTAGATGGTGACCGTGGTGAAGGCGAGATTTCTCCCGAGCTTCGAGACCTTGCCTTGGATGGTGAGAGTGTCGCCGACCTTGGCAGATGAAACATAGGACACATGAATGTCAGTGCTTACACCAGTCTTTTCCATGCCCGTCGTTGCAATAGCGATGCCGCCCGCCCAGTCGACAATGGTAGCAGTGGTTGAGCCATGTAAGCCCTTCTTCGAGTTCAACAGGTTCTCGGTGACGGGCAGCTTGGCAATGATGGTGCCGTGCTCAGCGCTGGCAAGCTCCACCTTTTCAAGCAGGAATCTGTAGATGGGCGAGCCGAGCTGGATGCGCTCCCAGCAGGCTTTGGCACTCTCCAGAGGTGTGGCAGACATGATGAGGATGGGGCAGAGAAGGCACGAGTGATTGTCTGCTTGGTTCAGAATGACGGCGGGAAGCAAGGTGAATTGAGCCCAAAATTGGGATGTGCGTTAAGCACGTCCCCGGATAAAACTCGGCAGTCGACGGACAGACCCACTAAATTTTCTTGCTCGGGGTCGCAGGCTCGAAAAGTTCAGTGGCAGAGACGGATCTGTGCTTCTTCGTCAAGTACAGAAGCACCACCGACACCACCGACACCACCGACACCACCGACACCACCGACATGAGCAAGCACAAACTCGACGAGGGCTCCGGCTCTTCCCTGAAACATGACCAGAAGCGTCGCAAAAAGGAGCGCAAAGAAGCGGTCAAGTACGAAGACATCACGCCCACCGAGACAGACATGACCACTGCTGAGAGCACGCCGGCACCCGACCAGGCCGAAGACGAGGACTCAGGCAGATACAAGCAGTCCTCCTCGTTGACCGCCCTGCCCCAAGCAGAAGTCGATGCATACCTCAAGTCGGAGAACGTGGCCATGACCGACCCCCAAAGCACCAGCCTGCGCCCCATCCTGCGCTTCGACCAGCTCCCCGCCGAGATCCTGGCCAGCTACTCCTCCTTCTTCTCCAAGTTCGAGAAGCCCTCGTCCATCCAGTCCTCCTCTTGGCCCCATCTCCTGTCCTCCCGCGACCTGGTCGGCATCGCCGAGACAGGCAGCGGCAAGACCCTCGCCTTTGGCCTCCCCCTCGTCCACCGCCTGTCGCACCTCAAAAAGAAGAAGGGCATCCGCGCCGTGGTCGTCGCGCCCACCCGAGAACTCGCCATCCAGGTCTTCGAGCAGATCCAAGCCCTCGCCAAATCCACCTCGGCCTCCAAGCTGAAAGCAACATGCATCTACGGCGGCACCAACAAGGACGAACAGCGCCGTAACCTCTCCGGCTGCAACATCATCGTCGCCACCCCGGGCCGCCTGAAAGACTTCATGTCCGACGGCACCATCGACCTCTCCAAGACCCGCTACCTCGTCCTCGACGAAGCTGACCGCATGCTCGACAAGGGCTTCGAAGACGACATCAAACACATCATCTCCACCATGCCTCCCCCCACCAAGCGCCAAACCGCCATGTTCACCGCCACCTGGCCCAAGTCCATCCGCGACCTGGCCGCAACCTTCATGCGCGACCCCGTCCGCGTCACCATCGGCCGCGACGCCAACGAAGACGGCTCCCTCAACGACGACGGCGAGCTGCGCGCCAACCCACGCATCAAGCAATCCGTCCAAGTCATGGACGGCTACGACAAGCAAGCCCGCCTGCTCCAACTCCTCCAGAAACAGCCCCGCAACGAGCGCGTCCTCGTCTTCTGCCTCTACAAGAAAGAAGCAACTCGCATCGAGGACTTGATCCGCCGCAACCGCTTCCCCGTCGCCGGCATCCACGGCGACCTCGCCCAAGCCGCCCGCGAGCGCAGCCTCAAGTCGTTCAAGGACGGCGACGTCCACATCCTCGTCGCCACAGACGTCGCAGCCCGCGGCCTCGATATCCCCAACGTCAAGCTCGTCGTCAACGTCACGTTCCCGCTGACGGCCGAGGACTATGTGCACCGCATTGGGCGAACTGGACGTGCAGGGAAGGACGGCACCGCCATCACCTTCTTCACAGAGCAGGACAAGGGCTTGGCTGGCGGGCTGGTGAATGTGCTGAGGGGCGCCGGGCAGCCCGTGCCGGATGACTTGTTGAGGTTCGGCACCACGGTCAAGAAGAAGCAGCACGAGGCTTATGGCGCGTTCGGGCCCAAAGAGGGAATGGAGGGGAAGAAGGCCACCAAGGTCACGTTTGATGATTGATGATATTGCCGGCTCATTGTTTCGGTTCAGTGTGCATCTGTGGAGTTAGTCTGGTGTATGATGCGTACGGGAGTACCAAAACGCTGGGATAAACGTCGTTTATACTGAATCTTAAATGCTTCCAGATACTTGTCTCGAAGAAAAGAATTTGCTTGCTGTTGCGACATCATCGATCGCCCTCCATCTCGTCTCTATGCGCGAAGAACGCTCTCCACTGGTTTCCGGATCACTGCTCTTTTCTCGCTCGGTCGGTCAAGTACGGCTCAAACACTGACTTGACGCGCTGCGGGAGGACCGGCTCGACCGTCCGGAGCAGGAACTTGCCCTCCGTGAGCAGAATCGTGCCGACCAGCACCACCGCGGCAGAAAGGAGATAGCTCACATCGAACAGATCCAGGCCTAGTCTGCCCAGGCTGACTTTCGATAGCTCTGCCACAGTCGCATTGTTCGCCAACGCCGCTTTAACCTGCTCCTGGATTTTCAGCCCCAGCGCAACAAGCACGGACATCAACAAGCAAATCGTGCTGGGCGTGCTCTTCCTGCAGAACTGCCTGAACGCAGACGTTCGCTTGGCAGGAAGGCTTGCTGGTATGTTCTCCACCGTCCAGCCGTGTATGAACCACAGGCTAAACGTTATTCTCAGCGACATGTTTATAATGTTTGCATAGACGAGGCCGACTGCGCCCATTGCCATGGAGTCCATGAAGAGCGCTGCGACGCTGAGGTAGATGGCGGTCACGCTGACCATCATGACTGACTGCCAGCCTAGTTCTGCTTCGCTCGCCACACTGGTGACGAAGGCGTCGAGGATGCCGTTGAGTGCTAGGAAGGGAATGTAGTAGCTATATGCAGATAGGAGTGTTGAGGTCTGGCTTGAATTCCACTGCGACTTTGAGCCAAGGAGAGTTGATATGAGGATCGGGAAAATTTGTGGTAATAACGTGCAACACGGCATCGCTATGAGGAGGGTGTAGGAGTGGAGGATGGTAGATAAGTAGGCCAGTGCTTGGTGTCGCCTCTGCACCATTTTTGGCAACCCGCCACTGATGGGTTGCCTTTGGCAGTCGAAGGTTGATCCGCAACGAGTAGCTTGCCAAAGACAGTGCGACTGCTCTCTTCCACAGGCTGGAATAGCAACCTAGACAACAGTCCGCCATAATTGCTGGCAAGGGCAAATATGCCTTGTGACTGGAGATCAGCGAAATACGACAACACAAGTGTATCACCTTGCGTAAGCAACCATTTGAATATCGACTGTACGTAGAAGGCACCTGCCACTTTCAGAAGCGGTTTCGAGAAAAAGGACAGTACCACCTCCTGTGCATTCTGAAGCTGTTGGGGAAAGAGCGAGAAGTTCTCCGAGCCAGCCACTCGTGTAGCACTCCAGGAGTACACTGTAAACAAGCTCAGGCCATAGCCCAGCTGACCAATCGCAAATGGCAATACAGACATTGTCATGCCATACCTGCTCATACACACAGCTGCAGAACAAGCGACAATGCATCTTGTGATCGCAGCAGCGGTCTCCGCACGAGCACGGTCTTTGAACAAAGCATTTTGCTGAATGACGGCAAAGCATGGTTCTGAAAGGAGCTCGAGGGTCGTTGCGCCAGCGTATAGCCAGAAAGAGTACTTGAACCCAGGTGTGGTGCTGAGACCAGAGCCAGCTGGATAGAGATAGAGAAAGCTCAATAGAGTGCCGAGTATCAGTCCAAGCAGCACAACCAGGTATGCTGCGTTGACGGCAGCTTGGGACGACTTCGTGCCTGTGGCTCCACCAGAGTTGCGCTGTAGCGCTACTCTGAGACTCTCGCGTGCTGTGTAGAGTACTGAGATCGAAAGTGCCTCGAGCTGTACCGCCAAGCCAAGATGACTGGGTGAGACATACCGAAGCAAAGTTTGATTGCCAACGAATGTCAAGCCCCGTGATACCACTTGGATGGCGATCAAGTAGACGGTACCTGCAGCACTTCTTGATTCTGCTCTGGTGGCCATAGTCTTGCCGACAGTCTGTTCTGACTTTGATGAATCCCGAGTTTTGGGTTGTCAATCTCCCAAAGACTGCTGGGGGTGACGTGTCCTTACAGATCGCTGAATGGACACGATGGCTTCATGTTCCGCGGTACTGCATCGACTGGCGCTCTTCTACGTGAGTAACATCTGTAGGGTGAAGACATATCGTTACGTCGATTATCAACTTATTGAAAGCAACAATGGTACTTGAAATTGCAAGGTGGACAGCGGGCGCGTTTGCTTCGGCCAAACTCAGTTTGACGAACACCTTTCTTCACCTCTCGCGTTTTCAATACCTTCCGCATCGAGTCAGGTAATGTCCTCAAGGAAATTGCGATTACTGACGACGATATTTGCCGCGTAAGATGATCACCATCTGCACACATAACTATCTTTACTGTAAGAGACCTGCAGCATCGCCACAGATGGTACGCGCTACGAATTAAGAGACCTAGCCTTTCCTAGAGCTCTAAATCTACCTTGCTATTTCTAGGAAACAGGTAGCGATGAGCGCGACGTGCAAGTAACATCCATGCGTGGCTGGTGAAGTACTCTCCTCTGGAACCGAGCTTCGTGCTTCGCGCAAAACGACAAACACTCTCAGAGGCCACCCGGTCAACTCTTCGCTATCGACCCTTGCTCGACCATGATGACACTGTCGATGGCTAAAGTTGAATTTCAGATGACTTCGCGGCGTGTGAAGAGCTTCAAAGATGGTCTTCTTGATTGTGACCACGATCGACCCAGCCTCCGCACATGACGAGTCACAAAACGTGTTTGCGGTGAGTTTTATAGAATCGCACAGCCTCTGAGGTAATACTCGGCGACGGCCGACTCCCTCAAAAACAAGGTGAAATTGGCTATGGGTACCTGCCGGAACGGATGAACAGCACCAGAGGACCGAGGAACCTCCACACATGGCCAATGAGCACACCACTATGAGGACTCTTCCAGGCAAGCTGTGTTACAGTTTTAGTCAAACAGGCTCAAGTCAAGCCTCGCTGGAGAAATCGAGAATCATCACATCACGCTCGTGTATAGCTGAGCACGGTACGATTCCACAGGCATTCGCTCATATCGGTCGTGTACTCTGCTGCACGTGTATCGCAACTCAACTGGCGATCGGATGCCTCTGTGCTACCTCCGAAGAGAATTCAAGCTGCGTCAGCATGCTTGCAGATTTCCTCAGCGCCGAACAGTGTTATACCCCAGCACGACTAGCACGCTGGAGAAGGCATATGGCTCTTTCGATAGCTGGTCGGACTAATTACCGTCCCCACCAGTCTGCCTGTGGAGTGACTGAACGAGCAAGACCTAGGGCAATCTACAAACCTTTGCTTCCGTCTAGACCTGTCGGAAGATTTTCTTCAGGCGTGTGTCTAAGGTTCTGGCAGACGTCAAGGAATTTCCATGCAGCATGCTTCAAGCTGAGATTCGGTTTTGCATACTACAAATACCTCAAATGAGTGGTTCCTACGTCAAAGGTGTACTGTCAAGGTCTTCAAGTCCACGGGCGAGTTGTGAGCGCGAGCTCTTCACATGGGGCAGGTTCGACTAACAAGCGCTGCTCTTGAGGAATATGTACACGCTACTTGTCCTCGGACACGAAGTCCATGCGTCACGCTTCGTGTCCTTGTGGCGCGAGACTCTACGCAGCTCTGAATCATAAAATGCAACGTCTCGTTACGAGCCGACCTTTCTTACAGTTGTGCTAAGGCCAACCCCTATAGCGAACGCTGCTTCCGCATCAAAGGTCCCATTCGGCTGGCCGAGTCTTCAATCTGAGGCTTAGAGGCATTGCTAACGAAGAAAACTTCGATAATGTACAATATGATACGTACCATGCATGCGACTTTCCGGGACATTGCCTGGGACCGACCCAGAGTCTTGGATGGTTCCGGCAAGCTGCATGAAGCTATGCCTCTTAGCGTCATAGCCCTTACGTTCTTCCGCCAGCGCATTCCGAGTTGGCGAGCAGCGCCATCGTTAAGCGAAACACAGCTGCTCTTGGTACCTTTGTCTGCCTCTTGGTGGATGCATGCCGCTTGTATGCTCTTCCACAGCGTAGCTGATAGTCGCTTCCATCTAGATGCTGCGATCCACCTGCGATCGATTCGCGAATTTTAATCACAACCGAGTTACCAAGTCGGCAGCTACGTGTAACATGATTCAACGATGCCGGTCCACACCTTATCCACACCTACTTGGTGGTAAGTTCATGGTTCATCCACGATTTGCGTTGGTCAAGTCATGGCAATTATCATGTCTTGATACAGCAAGAGCGACAACCAACTGTGGAAGCGGTGCCACAGAGCCGCAATGAGATTGCGCAATGCCGTTCTTGACACTTCCACGTTTACAGCAGCTCCTTATGCTACGCCTAAGAGCTGTTCTTGCTGCAGCATCGAGTCTCCATCTCCTGCAGACCAGATGCACCAGATAACTCCGCACTGTTGGTCCGCAGATCTCACCGGGTACCTGGTAAGCCATCCTATGTCCTGTTGGACAGCCATCACAGCCAGCCTCATCTGGCTTGCTTCGACCCCACGGATGTGCTCACTTCCCGCGTGTCTGGACCTGGAAAGATGATGCATGCGACCGTTTTCGGGGTCTCATCGCAGAGCTAGTCTGATACGACGGACAATACCGAGATCCAGATACGAACGGCTTGCCACGACTCGGATCGTTCGCTTCCAGTTGACGGACAACGCTGAGCGTGGGTCCCATGCCGGCTAAGTGAACAGAAGTTGCTGCCCGGATTACGCTAACATCCATGTTCGATCCACTCACCACACCTGCACTACTTTCAGCTTACATCACTTAGCTAACAAGTAAGCTTGTTCCTTGTTCACTCCGCATACCCTCTATTGACTCCGAAAACAACATACGAAATTTCCGAAAAATGTTGCAAGTCGCTCTGATTTTTGGGTTGAGGCAAGATCATAGTGCTCGGGTATTCATGTCAAAACGTGGGTACCAGTCAGACCTCCATCACTCCTGATCAGGCTCCAGCCACAGTCATCCAGTCAGCTGTCCCTGACACCCACTGGGCTAGGTATGGTTGTGTCCCCATCCATAAGTAAAGCCACCGGCTCATGGTGTGCCGGAAATTTGGCTCGGCTGCTTGCACTACCCTGCACACCGTGTCCTTCTGCTTTTGTTGAGGCGGCCGAACTTGTGGTTCCCATGCTCTCGTCATATTCGACACCCCTGAACCAAGATCTGGCATATGGGAAGCGGATCAGCCAAGTCTCCACCGACCGTTTTGGCCACTGCAGGTCTGGGGTACTCTGTGCATCGAGTCAATCAGAAATGTATATGACAGCTGAAACTCCCAGGCTCGTGGCGGTCAATGTATACATTTCAGTTACCGACACCCCATTCACCTGGCTTGGGCACTGTCTACGGTAGGCCTCGTTCCGTCAGAACAAAGCAGTGGTCTACAACTGCACGGCGTACATCTCATCGGTCCAGCTGATCTTGAAGTCAAAAGTCCAAGAAGAACCATCATTGGGCCAAAAGAAGCAGCAAAAGACTGCAAGCAAATACCGTGCTGCTTAAGGTCAAACTGATATGTATGAGCAAGGAGAGGGCTCCCTGTATAAGTAAGTGGCATCCTCGAGCACGTCACTGATCGACCTTGCCCCATCTGGCACAACATAACTCTCAACAGCGATATCAATCCACACAACGGATTAGTCTGGCCGCTCTATCACCCTCAAGCTCATTGGGTTTGCCAGAGCTTGCTCGACACTATCTAAGAGGACGACATCTGCATGAATCTTGCTAACAACCAGCTCAGACGAGGTTGTTATCAAACCCCGCTCGCATATCGACAGAGACAGTTACCGCCCCTACAAGACGTGAGATTTGACGACTCAATCCCACCTGAAAGCAAAATCTCACTTCAAATGCAGATCATCAAGCAAGAAGGCGAGCAAGACACAAGATCAAAATTTGAAAAGGACTGGGAATTAGACTCAAGGTCACCAACACCTGTTGCAAGCTCGTCTCCCGAACAGTGCATTGACACATCGATGCCAGGACTGAGCCAGACATTCGACGACCTCAGCTTCTACACCACTACCGACAACATGCTCTCACAGCCCAACGTCTGGGGCTCGGCAGGCCAATATCCTGGCGGCTACGTTTCATCCCCGTCCTCGTCACAATCATACTACGGTCGACCAACACTTGCCACAGGACGTAGTCAACAAAGTCTCCCTAGAATAACGGAGATAAATCTTACCCAAAGCACACCATCTTACTCTCCCCGATCCCAAGTCCCACGCCAGCAGCCGAACGGCTTTTACTCGTCTCCCACAGATCCTCTCGACATCACCTACAACAAAACCCCACAATCGAGCTACGCATCATCCTTTGCCCAGACACAATACTCCACCCCTCGCAGCACCTACCCCATTAACACAGCCTCCGGCCTCGCAACCAGCTACACTACCCTCGACCAATGGTCGCCGGTAGAACCTTACTGCACGTATCCCAACGGACACTCCTGGCCGCCGTCCATGTCCTGTCAAACGGGAAGCGGCTACGTCAACAGCGACACTGCAAGCATGGGCACCAGACGGCGCAGGGGCAACCTGCCAAAACATGTGACGGATATTCTAAGGGCGTGGTTCCAAGAGCATCTGGACCATCCATACCCAACGGATGAGGATAAGCAGATGTTGATTGTGAAGACGCAATTGACGATTAGCCAGGTAATTTAGGTCTCGATGAAGTACCCGCACAGAAGGGAAGAAAAGATGCTAATACGACGTGACAGATAAGCAACTGGTTCATCAACGCGCGACGGCGGCAGTGGCCGCAATGGAAACAGCAGAGGGAGCAGATGCAGAAAGGGCTGCCTGCTGCGCGGCATAGCCATGGCCATGGGCATTCAGGGAGTGGCGGGGGCCACTGCTGAGGCCTGGGACTGGGTTTGACGATGTTCGGGTTGCTTGCTTGTTGCGTCTCGGTACAGAAGTGCGGGAAGCCTCTGAGCATACGTTTTGTCTTTGCGCTTGCGGCACTGATTTCATGCATACATGCATCCAGGGAGTCGGCGTGCTGAAAATTGTCGTTGTTGTCATTAGCAGGATACCAGGATATACCACCAGAGGGAGAAAGAGCGTTTGTGGGATTCTTGACGTTTGGTTCAGCATCCTGGAGAGAAAGGCATTGAGTCTGGGTCTGGGTCTGGGTCTGGGTCTGGTCTGGTCTGGTCTGGTCGTGGTCTGGGTCTGG
>NMUC01000141.1:0-26406 GCA_002319055.1 Knufia petricola | reverse complement strand
TTTAATAACGCTTTTCCTTATATTACGCGTAGTATATTAGTATTACGTTCTAGATTAATTAACTACGTTTATAAAGTGCGTATAGGTTATTATATAATAAGCGACTAATACTTAACTAAGGGTAGTTAATAATAAAGGAAAAAAGAATATTATAAGATTAAAGAGTATAGTATAAGATACGATAGTTAAGAAAGAAAGATTAGCCGAGGGTAGCCTTACGATATACTTATAGGACTTAAGTAGTTAACGACTACTTAAGGATAATTAGTAAGAAGATAATATACTTTAACTTTATAATATATATCTAGTACTCGACTATATTATCTCTTTAAAGCAACTCTAAATATTACTATAATACCTCTATAATTTATACTAAAACTAATTAAAATATACTTAATAAACGGACTATTTCCTATCTTATACGATCTATACGCCTTTTCTTTAATATAAATATACTTTCCCTTAGCCTAGATAACGAATACCTCGGCTTAAATAGATTTACTTATCGTAGAACTTTATTCTACGCGTTTATCTAGAATTATATTAACTTACGAACTTCTATAGATATATTCTACTACTTATACTCCTTTATCTTCTAGTTTTAAACTTTATACTAAAATATAGTTCGAAAAATAGGCTTACGTTAATTTCCTATTAGCTTTATTAACTTAAGCTTTCTTAACCTTATAGGTAGAAGGTTAATAGTAACTTTTCGAACTAGCGGTATATTAAGAGAAATTACGAAATATTATAGAGTATTAACGACGATACTAGATTACGATATTAGGATATACTTATATAATAGAGACTTACCTAGCTATAAAGATATATAAGAAAATATAGGTATATAAAAGGGAGAAGAATAATCTAAGGAAAAAGCGTTTTAATATACCCTAGATTATACTAAGCTTTTCGTTTATTATATATTATTAGATCTTTACTAGGTAGTAGAGGATGTAATATTACGTAAGGGCTTAGCATTATTAGCCTATTAAAGCGGCCTTATCGTACCGTCACTTCTAGCTAGTACAATACAATAATCCTTGGCTGATTTCACATACGTCATGAGTCTGACATCAATTGTTAGATCGATACACGTGCTTGAGAGGTGCTTCGTATATGGTCGTTCAATCGACTGAATGGTAGTGATGAGGTGGTCGATTTGGCAGCTCCCTGATTCACATATGCTTAAATCCCCATTCAATGCTTGACATCGATGCTAAACTCTCTGCAGCCTTCACGCAATCAAACAACTCTTGTCCTCGCTAAACGCGGAACCCAAACTCTTTCACACTAGCAGAAATTATACCTCGCCAGGCAAAGAGCACCCCACGATAACCAGCGAAAGCACACTTCAACCCTTCAAAGTCATCAAGATGGGCGTAGTTGACAGTCTCAAGCAGAAGGTGTCGAGCCACGACAAACGGGAATCGACTGACGGTCTCAAAACCCACAACGATAACCGTGAACCTCAAGAGATGACAAGCTCGGAGTGGGTCAGGAAAGGACAGGGCAGCGACAGGAGCGACGAACACGACATCAGAGCGGGCAGCGTGACGGAATCCGACACGGCCAGTGCGATGTCGAATCCGAAGGTTGCTGAGAAGTTGATGAGTGATCCGAATAGGGTGGGAAGTACGAGTCAGTAGAGGGTTGTATGCCGTGCACTGATGGATCTCGAATGTGACGCATGGGGGCTGCGAGACTGTATACCTAGGGTATCGACGCGATTTACGTGGTGAATATCAGCGAAGCACTATTAGCCATGTACTAAGAGCACCTCAGTGAATGATTTGATCCTTCTAACGGGTTGGGAGGATGACTGACTGTCACCTCCTAACCAAACTACACATGTTGTACTTCCATCTTCCTGTTTTTAAACCTCCGGTGATCGTGCCTTGCCCATCACGTCTTCACACAGCCCCGCTCCTACCACACTATATGGAACACGAAAGGTGAAGCTTCTTTGCTGAGAGTGTCACATTGAGAATTCTTCAAGTGTTGTAGTATACATAAAACTCAGAAGTGATCACTCGCATAGAAACAAGCAATACGCCAAGCTTCGAGCCACTCATGGTAAGCTCACAGGGTCAGCTAGTAAGTCTCGTGTAACACATGCTCCGGCGCAGGAACAGCTTGAGCTCCGAGCTTCTATCGTTCACTCTCGCATCCCTGACCGGGCATGCAGACACAACTTGCACTCGGTGATTTGGCCTCGTGCACACGCGTAGGGCCAGAAACCCTGAAGCGGACTCGTCGATATCGCAGCAGTCGCAGCCAGGCCACGAAGTTTAGCAATTTCTCAACCACCGCGTCGCGTTGGGCACAGCTATCACATACACCTCGTCGGCTTGACTTTCAAGCCATGTATGATGCAAAAGCTTCACGAGCGGAATTTTGTACACTGCACAAGTTCCAGCATGGCTTGGGATATGCGTGGCGACCCAACATGCTAATTCAGGCCTCCCAACATCCATGTTAAGCCCCTTCCCTGACATCGCGGAACTATTATCACACGGCGGTGCAAGAAAGTGCTTACAGTCTCTGGACGTACTAACTCTACTAAGCAAGGCCGTGCTCCTCAGTTGATCCTGTATTCATTCGTTCTCACTCTATGGGCCGGGCTTACACTGCGAACTCCGCCTACGAAGTAAGCCATCATTCAGCGTACTTCTTTGTAACAGCGCAGGAATGAATGCTGCACCGTTGTGGTCAGCAGCCTGATCACTGTCTTCGGATGTGTTTCAGGCACCTTGCAGATCTCACTGCATCCTGCACTATTCCTATCATGATGCTGCCTCGAGTCTTCCATTGGTTAACTTGTTGGTTATTCTAGAATCAGGCCGAGTACTGTCCCATCCGGATTTGCGCCCCCCAACTGCTCGAGTGTCATAAGCGAGGGTAATCTCTCACTGTGTTGCATGTCTTTGCCATATTCTGGATCCTATTGCACCGGCACCCTGACAGTTCCAGTTCCCATCCGATCTGCTCTCGTCCCTGGGCATCTGAAACAACCCACGCCTCAGACTTTCTCAAACCTCAACCTGGAGACGACAAAGTACACGCCATTGCACGTCGAGCGCAATAGGATGACCCGTTCCAGCACGCCACTCTACATCGCCGTCGGCCTCCTCATGGTGGACAGCATCATCGAACTCTCCTTCATATCGTCCATGGTAAGCTGGTTACATCGGCGAGCAGGCAAATCCTTCGATGTAGCCTACAACGATAGCTCGTACTCTCTCCACGGCAAGCCAGTCGGGCTCCTCGTTGACCATGGCCACACATCGAACGGCGCAGCCGGCACGGCATTCGTCCTAGTCGGCTTGGAAGGCCTCCTGATTCTTTGGCTGCGCAGCGACCGCGCTTGGGCACAAAGGGCTTCGTCAAAGGCCTGTACCACTCCTGGCTTGTAATGACTGTGCTCTCTGCCCTTTTCACTCTAGCGGCGCTCGTCGCCACATTTGTCATCACGAGCAACCACGGTGGGCAGATCATCGACCAGGGCGTTGCGAGCCAGTTGCATAATCAGCCTTACCCGAACTATGTGGCGTACCCGCTGAACTCCTGGACGCCGGAGAATTGGTTCAACGCCGTGTTGAAGCTGGATCTTGTCCATAGCTCGGATCGGTCGGATATCGATCTGCATGTGGCTGTGATGAGGGTTGGAGGTACAATCTTATTCCTATGTTCATTATTGGGCTGGCGGTTGCGTGTCTGGCGCTCTGGGACGCATCCAGGAGGCGGAAGGCTGCGCGTTATGCGGGGCACAACAGCGGATTAGCGATGAAGCAGGATGGGACGGTGTGAATGGACCTTCGAGGACACAGGGCGGAGAGCGGCGTAGTAGTCAGTGGAGAAAGGGGCATAGCCAAGAGCATGTCCAAGAATCGACATGTTGACAAGCTAACATCCTGATCATGACACGAAGTAAGCAGGAGATGCGTGGTCGAAGCGGTTGTCTGGATAATCAGTAGGCAAATTCTAGTCCTCCCTTCATACTCAGCTAGATACTCCTTGATGTTTCTCAAACCGTTATCGAATCCTTCGATCTTGGGTCCTCTTGCTGTGCCTCGTCACGACCACAGCGCAACCACGGACTATGGTCAGCTCTGCACCAACCTTTCCTTTCTTCGGATGTACAGGCAGGCACGTAACATCTTTACTCTAATCGAAGTTCAAAGCTGGGCGTACCCCTATCAGAAAGTAAACTCCGACCAGAATCAAATGCCAGGTTCTGACTGTAATCCGAGGTCCATTCACATGACACGATAACCGGACCGTACAAGTACGGATGATTGTCTTGGAACGAGCGGAACTTATATCAGCCAGTCGAATAGCAACGTGCATGTCAGATAAGAGGAACGGTGTGCCGCACGAACAGTGCACCTGCATATCGACACGGTTTCATGTGTTTCGAGATGCAGTGAGTTGCAAGTCGATCTGACGCGTTTGCGTGCGTGGCAGTGGGGCACGGGGTTGGCATATATGCAGGAACACGAAACATGTGGTTGGAATATATATGCAGGAACATGGAACATCACTGTTGACTTTCCATTTAGTCTGGCAGTGATGCTTGGTACACTTGGCCCCCCGAATATAAAAGTGTCAAAGCCCGCCCAGCACATGCACGTATTCTGATCTTTTGGATGCGACAATAACCATATAAATTATCTATACATTGGACATTAACCTGAATTATATACACGATGTTGTGTTAAATTGTCTCAACGAGTGAACAGCTTCATGCTCCCAAAGCTCTTTACCAGACGCATTGCCACTCATACAGGTACGATTAAATACAGATTATTGTTCACTGGACAGCAGTCTAGAAGACAGCGATAGCACCAGCCATGACTGCAAGCATACCACCAACTTTGGCGTTGGCAACAGCCGCACCGGTGTACATGGACGGAGCTTGGGTGGTTGCCGTCATGGAGGCCGATGTTTGGTATGCGGAAGAAGACATTTGTGAAGATGAAGCTGACGAGATCCATGCAGAGCTAGCCGATGAGCTTGCGCTGGCAACGGCGCTGGCGATAGCGCTGGAGGCGGCGGCGCTGGGGATAATGGCGATGGAGGCAGTAGCGCTGGAAGCAGTAGCGCTCGAAGCAGCAACGCTTACTGAGGAGCTCATGCTTGCCATGACCGAGGATGCAGTTGAAGAGGCGACTGAAGCGGCGCTGGTCTGTACATCGCTGGCGCCTTGAATCTGGAATCCGCTGGAGAAGTTGATGACACTGGTGTCAGAGACATCAACGATGGCGAAGTTCCATTCTCCGGTGCCAATGTCGCTGGGGATAGTGAAGGTGGCTGTTTCTGCGGATGCCGCCACAGTAGCTACAAACAAGGTCAGTTCAGGTCAAGACAGTTGCTTTAGCGAACTCACTCAGATCGATGCCCGAGCCAGGCTCGATGTTGTTTCCTTGCGTCAAGCGGATGTTGACATCACCAGCAGAGGGGTTCTGCCATGTGATGGTGAATGGTTGGCCTGCGACGACGTTGAAACCGCTGTTAGGCACGTTGATGTAGTTGGGCTGGGTTTGCGCGAAAGTGACGGCCGCCAGCAGGGCGAAGATCAGTCCGAAGAATCGCATCGTGATGAGTTATTAGACGTCTGTGTTCTAACGAATGTGTTTTGTGGAAGTGTGTGATTAAGGTATCGTAATGAAGGAATGATCGTAGATAGAGTGAAGGCGTAAGAAGATAAATGGTACTTACTATAGTAGCATCTATTTGAGATCGCCACGCCAGGCGCAGCTGACCTTGCTGGGGGAGAGCTATGCTGCCTATCGTTAGGACGGGCGCAACGCCCTCTTCCTTCACCATGGCGTCAACAGGCCGTTTTGAGATTGCCTTCGTTTAGCATCATGCCACTTGTGGAATAGACCAGGAGAGTATGGTAAACGAGAGCACACCATGAGGTCTTCGGTATTTTCCTATAGGTCAGATGCAAGCACTATCGATTCGGACATCCGCATGGCTCGAAGCTTCGCGTGACCCCATACTTATTGATTTTGCCGAATGGCACAGAGTTGCCGAGAGGAGCACACCAGCGGCATCGCCCTAAGTGTAGCGCCGCAGACGTTCCCTCAGCAACATTGACTTTTGATAAACTCTGCCCGCACTCTCGAGCAACGATGCGCCATACACTTGAGAGCCGATGGATTAATACGGTGGTACAAACCGAGTGGTTTACGTCGCGCGGAAGTTAATGCATCCCTGCTATCACACAAAAACCATAAAACTCCGAAGTCAGGTAGGTGAATGGACAACAGCATAAACGACTGTTACGGCTAAATGCGCCGAGCGAGCATGGGTACCTGCGTCAAGGACCCATCATGACGAACCTCCTTCTGCAAACTCAATTATTTGGAAGAGGACAACCTCGTGCTGAAAGGTGCGCCTTAGACTTGCAAAGTAAGGTACGCACCAGATCATCATCACCAAGAATAAGACAGGCCAACACAATGTCTGGTGGGCTGGCAAGGCAGCTTCGAGCTCTGTGGGAGCTGAGGTGCTAACGTTACTACCCCAAGCTCTGGGGATAGGGCCCACAGGCATGTAGGTACCGCATCTCAGCAGCTGTAAAGTGGATGATCCTGCAATGGCCGCTATTGGAAAACCAGGTTGTTTCAAAAGCGACGAACGTCACTGGTTACCAATGAAATCTGCTATTCAGGACGACCAGAAAACCTCTATGTTTGAAGGAGGTGTGGTTTAATTGATGCAGAACACCGAGCTCCATATTTTAGAACGAGCTGGAATCACCAATAAACCGAATTTTCAAGATGTCTCAATGCAAGGTACAGGCAAAATCTAGACCACTTTATTTGGATGACTTTGATCGATCGGTCTAGCTCTGCGCACACTGGGTGTTCCTCGGTCACTGAACACTCCGAGAGCAACCGCGTTTCGGTCACAACGTCCCTTCTGTTGAGAGACTGCACCTACCCGACACCATTCCCTTGCAATCGAGCGGCTGGACGCAATTGCAGGCTATAGAGACTTGCAGGCACAGCAGTCCTACTGGAAAAGCGATCGAATCGTTGACCAAAGCTTACCTGCATATGACCGTTGGGACGGTTTCATGCTGACCTCGTGTAGCATGCCAAAGCGGAAGACTCCTTGTGCCCAGATGCTGGATTGGCACGAATTCAGCATAGCCATGTATTGCACAACCAGGCGTAGTTGGGTGTAAGCAAAGCAGACTACATCACCCACTGCACGAGTGAGTGCCTGCAAGCTTTCTCTTCTCCCGTATATGCACTATGCGCATCAGCGTGTGCGTATTGAGCTTCCGTAAGATCTGTAGTCTACAGCGACACGACAACGTCAGAAGTGTTCCTCCGTTACTCCTCGAAGCTGTAAACCTTCGGTACGTGAAAATACAAGCATCAGTTGTTCCAGAAAGACGTCCTTCCTTGCTTGGCAATCTCTGAAGTCGATCGATCCTTTTCGACTTACGACAAGGGCCCCTGCAGCAGGTTCGCAACCATTTCGCGAGCGCCATCAACAATTTCCTCCATGCCGCAAAGCAATTTTCTGGACATGACTCTTCTTTCAGCCGCATCAAATTGATCCATGAGCACCGACCGCAAGAAGGCTTCTGCGCCCATCAGGTCAGCAAAGTGTTCGTGTTTCAGGACCGGTGCTCCACGTCGCGGTTGGGGCGCACGTCAACTTCGGCCATCAGAAGGGAGGCCTCCTGCATGTTCAGATCCAGTCCGCGACGAACTCATGCCGCTTGCCGAATTTTGCCTCTATTCGTAGAGAACGAGAACATCTGAAGATTCAGCTGCTTCGCATTATTAACGATGCAGATAAGAAGCGCATTCAGGGCTTTCTATGATCGCCGTCATGATCAGCGGACGAATTAGGCAAAAAGTAGTACCCAGTGCACCCAAACGAGTGAGCTTTCGGCAGTGCTTGCGTTGTAACACGAGAAGTGGTGTCGCACACTTGCACCAGAAACTTGTGACCCTGGCGTGGTGGCTTCGGAGGCAGCATGGGTGTGATAGGAGTGACATCTGTGCGTCCCGTAGGAAACATCCATTGGGTGCCGTTTTCGAGCACACGAGAACGTCTTCAAGTCTCGGGCTGCAGACTGCACGGGGCGCATGAATCAGTAAAGATAATGCTTGACGATCCTCATGAACGTCCTTCTGGTGTGGGGGAGTGCGCAGTCATAACATTCACCTTCAAAGATGTTCTAGCTGCGAAGCTACTATGTTGCCTTCTTCACTGTTTTGTATGCACGTTCATCATGTTTTCCCTTTTACATGCCTTTGCAGATACCACTATCACTTGTCAGTTGCTACCCTGATACAAGTAGCCAAACGAGCTTTTCAGCTTCAAACGCAAAACACGAAAGACCAGCGAGTGATCCCGAGGGGTTTTTCGACAATCAGAGAGTCAAGTGAATGCAAAGCAAGACAGATACTATTCGCCAGATGCGACTTCAGGACCAGGTTCTGACGGAGCAGGACTTCGACCAGCTACCTCCCGCCTTACGAAGAAAGGTTAGTACCATCTGTGGTTGTCCATCATGCTGCCATCGTGACGGTTTCGCGTTAGGCCAGCCCAGATTAGCCCGTTGTCTCCCCTTCACAATTCATGCTGCTGTTGATCGCGTTGATCACATGTTTCAGCATCAGCAAGAAGGACCAGACTGGCAACGGTGTCAAGCCGTGGAGAGTTGCCGCTCGAAATAGCGAGCAGAGCGCGTGGCTTTCCCGTGCTGAGGATGCTTTTGCAGCCCAAGCCAATAACGGTGGCGGCCCTACAACGCGAACATGTTTAGCGTCAAGCCCGGCAGCACCCACGTTCCCACTTGAGCTTCCAAGGGCGCCGAGGCCACGCTAGGAGCTCGAGTTCATGTCCATTCCGGGAGCTCATCGACTCTGAGCCCTTGCGGTTGGCGTTCGTATTTGCTGAGCACTCCACCACGGCACAGAACGAGATCTCAAAAAAAGCAAGCTAACATCTGCTCCAGTATTTTTCCAGCTTAGAGCGTCTTCGATTCGCCAAAGATGCAAAGGGCACTTGTCTCGCTGCTGGACTGCGGCCTCATACTTCCAGACGGCCATCGTCCA
Organism: Knufia petricola; assembly: GCA_002319055.1. NCBI lineage: Eukaryota > Fungi > Ascomycota > Eurotiomycetes > Chaetothyriales > Trichomeriaceae > Knufia > Knufia petricola. The sequence continues at coordinate 17,311 of NMUC01000141.1, read as the reverse complement.
TCTACCCATTCTCTGGGCGGAAAGAAAGTGTCTCGTCGGCGGGTTCGACGCATCGCAGCTTCTCTACAGTCAGCTTGTCCCGTAGCCGAGTACGTACACGATCACGGTTGCGGAAGACGTCACAACATCTAATATCACCTTCGAGCCCTCTACTTAACCCTTGGGAGTTTGCGGCTTTGCCTCGAGCAATACAACGGAAGCACTTCTCTCCCGAAGAACAGTACTATATCGCTAGTCGGTTCAACCCTGTCATCCTTGACGCTGCGGATGAGACACTATACAAGCAGTACCAGCAGTCTCCGACGTCGTCCCACATCCATCCACCCGACTTTGACGTCGAGGACGTAGAGAACGAAGAATATTGTGAAGAGGAAGAGGGTCTCGACGATATGGACGCCAAAGGCTTGGGCAGCTTCAGGTGGCTGGACAAGGACAATGACCTGGACCTAAAACTGGACGACTACCATGCCATCAGTGCAGACCTGAACAACGGGCAATCTCGAAACAGACGCTCTTTTCGACGGGGGTTCTCTTTCTCGAACCTGTCCATTCGAAGAGGCAGTTCTTCATCTACATCACTACCGACTCAGCCTCCACCTGTGTCAAACATCAACAGGCCAATACCACCAGCCGTCAGTTTACCACCCTCCAGACACCAAAGACTTGAATCGACAGCGTCGGTAGATCCATCAGCGACGCACTATCAAGATCCGGCTGCAAAGATGAAGTTGAGAGTATATCTGGCATCGCCTCAAAAATTCGACGAGGCACTTGAGTTTGGGTTCCCTTCCCTACATCAAGACGCTATACAGTTTCGAGTAAGGCCGAAGACGACTTCTGATGTGGCTAAGACCTTCCTTACGGATGACACACCGTCGTTGTCAGAGGATGCAAGATCAGAGTATTTCCAACAGGATAGCCCTCGAACACCGATCGATACGTCCTTCCCGGGCCGTCCATCTCACAAATCGAGCACGGATCGGTCATGGCGTGTACGACCACGAATGGTGTGCGAAGTAGTAGACAGCTACGCTCAGGCATCTGCATCTGACCGTGAGATGACACTGAAGATGACGCTGACGCGGCCAGAACTTAGGGCACTGGAAGAGGCAGACTACGCAAAGCCAATTGCTGTAAACAAGAGGCCACTGGAGAAAGCGCCTCTCATCGTGCCTGTGGGCGAGAGTCGCTCGATATGGGACGAACTACCTGAAGAACCGTCACGGATGAGGCGCTTTTTCAAGAAGCTGAAAAGCCGGGTATGAGGATGGCGTCGACTAAGCATCATGGATCACAGACCACCATTTGGACCACAGAACCAAGCAAGCCAGTACTTCAGATTGTACTGCATAGCTCGATGTTAATTCTTCTCTTCTCGTACATGATAGCAAGGCGTTGGGGAGCACTGTTGCGCCAGTATCTGTCGGCTGGTTCTCAGGCAGGATGTATCATAATATGTATGTTTGTGTAGCATCAGGGTTACGGACACGCCCAAATCAGGCACTATTCATGGAGTTCTCATATCTTACCATAAAAACATCTTGATGGTAGTATTGTGTCATCTTGGTCAATTCGGTAGGATTGGCATTAGTAGGCAGAGTAGAGAATAGAGAACTTGTCGCGAGCCGAATGATGCGGCCAGTGCTGTAAGGCTGACACCGAAGAGCGGCGACCAGTTGGACGCGCATGCTTGCCGGCTCGACTTTCAAGGAATTGTCCACGTATGCTTTGCCATACTCTTTCACTGCCTTTGGTGACCGCATCTCCACTGTTGTATCGTCGAACCTTTGCATCCTTTCGCTCTGCATAGACCTCCAATGCGCGACATCGAAGCATGATCCTACGGAACTTCGTAGGGAGCGCTGTCTCCCTCCTCTCCCTCCTCTCCCTCCTCATCCTCAGTCTAGCACCGACGGCCACTATCGCGAAGAAAGACGGGCCTACGATATCCAAGACAGAATTTGAGAACATTGTCGAGAATCTATTTTACTTCGACGACAGCAACGTCATTCTCGCTCATGACCCCAAGCTCTGGACCGTCTGGCGCAGTGCAGATGCAGGAGAGACATGGGTCCCCGTTGAAGAGGCCGCAGGCGCAGCCTTTGACGTCTATCCTCACCCATGGAACAACCAACGCGCATATATCCTAGGCCCCTCGACCGACCATTGGGTCACCACAGATCAGGGCAAGACCTGGTCGAAATGGTCCAGTGGCCACCAGGCTGCGCGCTTGTCCAGCGGCCGGCCCTTCAGCTTCCACGGTCGAGACCCGAGTAAGGTGATATGGAATGGCGAGGAGTGTACTGGAGGCTTCTTTGAGGTCTGCAGCACTTTGTCCTACTACACCGACGATGACTTTGCCCACGTGACTACTCTCACCAAGGGCGTGCCTGGTGGATGTGTCTGGGCTGTCCAGACTCCTACCTTTGGCGACAAATATGCAGCCGAGATCGATGATCGAGTCTATTGCATCAGAAACGGCAAGAGCAGTTTCTTTGGAAAAGACTACAGGTTGGTCGGCAGCGATGACTACTTCACGAGTGATGATGGCGTGGAACCTGCCATGAATGACGGTCGCGCTGTTGAAGGCGTGTTGAGCGTCGCCGCCGTCAAGAACTACCTGGTTGTGGCATCAAAAGGCGAGGGCACAGACGAGCTTGCCCTGTTCGTTACGGATGACACTGTGACCTGGCACCGAGCCGAGTTCGGCGAGCACAAGGTCCTCGAGGAGGCCTACACCATACTCGAAAGCACCAACTACAGCATGCAGGTCGATGTTCTAGGTTCGCGATCTACCAACCCCATGGGCCATCTTTTCTCCTCCAACTCCAACGGTACCTACTTCACCAAGAACGTCGACTACACCAACCGAAACGTCTGGGGTAACGTCGATTTCGAAAAGGTTGCCACCATCCAAGGCGTGTACTTGGTGAATACTGTGAAGAACTGGAAGGAAGTGATGAATTCCGCCGTTGCCGAGAAGGAGATCATCTCTCAGATTAGCTTTGACGATGGCCGCACATTTCAGGATATCAAGGCTGTGTTTGATTCACTGCATCTGCACTCGGTAACCGAAGCAAAAATGTCCGGCCGAATCTTTTCCAGTCCTGCCCCCGGTATCGTCATGGGTGTCGGCAACACCGGGGCGTCGCTCAAGTCATGGGAAGAAGGAGATACTTGGATCTCTAACGATGCTGGTGCCACCTTCATCAGAGCCCTTCCCGGACCCCATTTCTACGAGTTCGGTAATCAAGGCGCGCTTCTGGTGGCAATCAAGAGCGAGGAAAATACAAACCAGATCCAGTACTCTCTAAACATGGGCCAGGAGTGGCGTAAGGCATCTCTCGGCGTCAAAATTCGCCCCACGTTCATTACAACAGTGCCGGATTCGACCACCTTGAGCTTTGTGGTGGGTGGGTATGCTTCGGCATCTGATGGCCAATTCTTACTGTTCAAGCTTGATTTTGAAGGCCTGCACGAGAGGGTTTGTGGCAAAGGTGACTTTGAAGACAGATGGCCAGCCCGTGTTGATAACAAACGCAACCCAATCTGTGTGATGGGACATAGGCAGTTCTACCGAAGAAGGAAAGCTGACGCAGAATGTGTGATCGACGAGGAGTTCAAGGACCCCGTTCCTATCTTCGAGCCTTGCGAGTGCACAGTGGCTGATTTCGAATGCGACTTCAACTTTGAGCGGTCCAAGGATCGCAAAGAATGCATACCTGTTCGCCCGCTAGCCGTGCCAGAGGATGCATGCAAGGACCCTCAAGATACATTCATGGGCAGTTCTGGCTGGCGCAAGATACCCGGCAACGAATGCAAGGGCGGAGAGAATCTGGCAAAGGAGATTGAACGTCCATGCTCGGAAACGACGAAAAAGCCACCGAGTGGTGAAATTGCAGTTGAGAAAACACCTTTCAGTGCAACTGGCTTCAGTCAGTGGTACTACTTGGAAAGAGGAACGTCATCAACTGGCGACGACGAGACGATAATTATGCTCACGCGTGAGCAGGACATATACCTCACAAGAGATCACGGCAAAACATGGGCACCTATCCTCGAGGGCGAGCCTATTACTGCAATCATCCCCAACCCAGGTTTCCACGATTCCGTATATTTTCTTACAGGTTCGGATACGGTCTTCTACACAGTAGATAGAGGTGACAGATTCGAGAAGTTTGATGCGCCAAAACCACCGAGCATGAATGGCTTACCAGTCCTCAAGTTCCACCCCGACTATAAAGATTGGCTTCTATGGTCTGGTCAAGAGCGCTCCCAGGATCGTACCAATATTTACTACAGCAAAGACCGAGGTGATAATTGGAACACGCTAGTCCGAGGCTCAAGACGGTGCGATTACATCCATCGCGCTGACAAGGATGAGCTCATCTTCTGCGAGCGATATAAAGCAGAAGACCCGAACACAAACACCCTTCAGCTGTTGTCTTCAGACAACTTCTTTGCCAAAGAGCAGCTGATCTACGACAACATCCTGGACTTCGCCACCATGAATGAGTTCATTATCGTTGCGCAGAAGACTGACGATCAACGAGGTCTGCAAGTCGATGCCAGCGTGGACGGTACCACTTTTGCTGAAGCCCGATTTCCGCGAAATTTCTTTGTCCAGCACCAACAAGCGTATACAGTCATGGATAGCAGTACGCATGCAGTGTTCCTACACGTCACCGTAAGCCCAGCACAGGACCGAGAGTATGGCACGATCATCAAGTCGAACAGCAACGGCACAAATTACGTCAAGGTGCTAGATGCTGTTAACCGTGATCACCCTGGCTATGTTGATTTCGAGAAAATGCCAGGCCTTGAGGGTGTTGCTATGGTCAACGTTGTCAGCAACATCGGAGGCGTCGATGCTGGTGAGAAGAAGAAACTCAAGTCCATGATCTCGCACAACGATGGATCTGACTGGAATTTGCTACCACCACCAAAGAAAGATGCCGCCGGCCGAGACTACAAGTGCGTCAAACAGGACCAGAAGGCGACTGCAGACTGCTCCTTGCATGTTCACAGCTATACTGAACGCAGGGACAAGTCTACCACATTCGGTTCTCCAACCGCGGTCGGTGTGATGATGGCTGTTGGCAATGTGGGTTCTCAGCTCGAACCCAAGGATAGTGACAGCACAGACACATTCATCACGTCTGATGCTGGTATTACGTGGAAGTCGGTCAAGAAGGGCTCTTACATGTGGGAGTACGGAGACCAAGGTTCCATCATCGTCATTGTCAAGGAGAATCAGCCGACCCGCTCGGTCTTTTACACTCTTGATGAAGGCGACTCTTGGAATGAGTTCGAGTTCAGTCCCGATGTCGATATGGAAATCAATTTCATCACGACCGTACCAAGCGACACTTCTCGAAACTTCCTTCTTTGGGGTCGCGAGACCGGGCCGGGGAACAAAGCAGGAGTCATGACGGTCAACCTTGACTTCTCAGGACTCAAAGAACGATCACGCAAGTGTGACCTCGACGAGACAAACCCGGAAAACAGCAAGGACTACTACCTTTGGGAGCCAAGACACCCATTCCAGAAGGAAAACTGTCTTTTCGGCCATGTTGCTCGATACCACCGCAAGCGCAAGGAAGCACAATGCTACAATGGTCCTCGTCTAGAAGACGGACCTCACAGTATCGTGCGAAATTGCTCGTGCTCACGACAAGACTTTGAATGCGACTTCAACTACCAGCGTCAACCCGACGGCACCTGCGCCTTGGTGGAGGGGTACGAACCGCCCGACCATGCAGCAGTCTGCAAAGAGCAGCCGGATGCTAAGGTGTGGTGGGAGCCAACGGGCTACAGAAAGATCCCGCTCAGCACATGCCAAGGAGGACGGGAACTCGATAAGATCGAGGAGCGACCATGTCCGGGCTTTGAGAAGGACTACCAACAGCGACATGGTCTTGGCGGCTTCGCAATCTTCATGATCCTCATCGTCTCACTCGGAGCCGCTGGAGGTATCGGGTACTGGGTTTGGGACCAATACAACAAGCGTGGCGGGTTTGCGGGCATGGGCTTCGGCCAGATCAGACTTGGGGAATCACTTAGTAACATTCCCGGCGGTCAAGGTCGATCCACTGGTGAATCGCCGTTCATCGCGGTGCCTGTCGCGATCATAGCTGGTGTCGTCGCTGTGGCGAAGACGCTGCCTCTGCTGGTGACTAGCCTGTTCAGGAGTGCGAAGGGGTACATGCCTGTTGGTGGCGGCAGTCGTGACGTCCCGGCCGGACCCTACAGAAGCAGAGACTCGTTCGCGAACAGACGGCAGGATTACAGTGATCCCACTTTCGTCGAGGACGACGAGCTGTTGGGAGATGATGATGAGGAGGTATGAGGGGCTCAGGTTCTTGCCGAGGCGTCATCGACCCCTGCTTCTTTGCTCTGGCTGGATACGGGCGGTGTGAGGTCTGTTTGCATAGGGAGCATCTGAATCTGGGCTTAAATCAGGCATTGTTGACACCAAGGCTCGAACGTGTATGTGTGTGTACAAGACGGATAATTGGCCCCGCTAGGCGATATGAATAAGTTAGCTAGCGAGCATGTATTTGTGTGAATAATAATCATCGTAGATTAATCATCTTTGGTGGCTTCTCCGTTGCATCCATCCGATTGATGGGTGTCCTCAATCTTCCTGCTACAGATCCAATGAAAGCTGGTCGCACCAGTGATGTCGGTCGTGAAGTTACCATAACCCGAAGAACGTCCTGCTCGACCTACTAGCTATTCCAGCAACCGGAAGACTGCGTAACGGCAAAGAGCCGGATTCCTTACTAACAACGTTCCTTCCCTGGCGGACCTCACCCCTGTCCCCTTGACTCAGCACCTTACCGTCTTGATACGTTCCGTTCCCTTCCCACTCACCCAGCTGCGCCAGGGCACCCACAAGCAGATCCATTGCACTACATTGCGGACTCGCGCCCGCAGGCTCAGCGAACGGGCCGCTCCACACTTCGCCAAACCGGTTAAACTGGTCTCGATCACGCTGCCAGAGCGTCTCTGCGTTCTTCATTAGAAATTCTGCGTACCGGTCTTCGGGCGCGACGGAGTGGAGATGTGCGAGGTTCCGGGCGAATATGCCCTTGAATTGCGCGCCGTCGATGCCACAGTTTGGCTCACAAGGGTCGTGGAGGACGAGGTTGGGATCGTCTGCGTCGTGTATGGCGGTGAGGTTTGAGAGAGCGGCGTCGGCGATAATGCGGGCGATAGATGTGTAGAGGGTTTGCGAGGTTGCGTGGGAGAGCTCGGTTAGGGCTGTGAGGAGGACGCCTTGGTTGTCTGGAAGTGCGGTGTTAGTGGGCTCAGCCCGACCTGCGGAGATGTGGGATGGAAAAACTTACATGACCAGACCATGGGCATGTTGAGGCCTGTCGGATCTGTTGCCATCACGCCATCTTTGACGTTGTTGTGGTCGTTGATCATGCCACTGGAGTAAAACCAATCCCATGCGCCTTCGGCGATGGAGACGAAGTGTTGAGTATCTTCAGGGGCACATCTGTTGGCGAGATGAGCTGCGACAGAGAAGTGGAGTTCGTTTGTGATGGCATTGACGTAGGGTTTGTCCTTATTCCACCACATGCCGCCTACGGGGGTGCTATTGTAGGCAGTGTGCATGTCGTTAAAGACCCTTACAGCTTCGTCGAGGTATTTTTGTTCGCGGGTGAGATCATACACAGCGATCCATGCTAATGCCCACCACCCTTCGTCGTCGTAGAAGCCGTTGAAGAAGCCGACGTCTGTGGCGTCTTTCTGGATCTCATCTCTGAGGTAGAGCTTCGAAGGTAGCTCACGCCGCCAATGAGGACCGATGGCTCTGGTCATTTGTGCATTGAAGGCAGGAGCTTTGGTAAAGACTTCTTGCCATAGGTCCTTCGTCCGGTCTTTGATCGTGCCATCAATAGCGGCCAGGTTGGCGAGCATTGTTAGACAGTTTGCACTGTTCCACCACCCGGCAGAGGGCATCCATAGACCCGTACTGGAGTTATACCAGGTCTGAAGGGTGTCGAAGGTGTGTTCCACATTCTCATATGTGATGGCTGTGGACCTACCGAGCCAGCACAGAGCGACCGCCATGTACCGAATGAAACGCATTGTTTAGGTGACTGACGTCCAACACCTTGACTGTATTGAGGTCGCAGAAATATGCCGGAAAGATGTGATCAGATCGAAAGCTTGCCTCTGCTTGTACACACTGTAGCTGCGTATTGGCTTCACGATTGGCGTCCCCTTTGTTACCAAGGTATGTGAGATGTGATGGAGTCGATATTGTACCGTCGATATCTGCTTCGCGCTGTCTGTCCGCACCGCTTCCGTGACTGGCGTCCTTCGAGGTCATCAGAAATGTCGCAGGAATGGTTAGATCGAAGTCCTCAAGCCCTGCGCTGCGTTGCTGATCAGTAGACAAGTAGCCTTTTCGTGACATACGTTGAGGCGTCAAGTTGTCACGAATGGACTTCACGGAAATGCCTCGAGAGGCATACTGTCGCATAGGCGCCAGAGCGGTGCAATGCGCATGGTTTGCTGATCGAGTCAGCTGTTCCAGAATCAGACGGTCTTACGTTTGATGCTGCGCCATCAACGCAGCACAGCATGACTGGAGGCGAAGACCTGCCAACTGACACGATCCTTCAGGACGCTGGAATATCACGGGTTTGCCGCGATGTTTCTCCTCGATCGAAGCGCTTTCTGGTGGCTCGAGGCCGTGCAACAGCTGACAGCGTCTAACCAAGACTTGAGGCGGACGGTGCTTGCTGCGGCTATGTATGAGCACAGACGCCTTCCAAGTTTACTACGGTATGGATGAGGTTTGTGCTATGGTGCGGATCTTCTCGGTAGCCGTCGGCTCTAGTTAGCAGGGTCACAGCGTGCACAGTCTCTGAGTAACGATTTGCAAACGAATACGCCTACCCAATTGCTTGACGCTTGTCGTAGCATAGCTTGATAGCTTGAAGATAAGGGGTAACCATGTTGTTTGACATGATGAGGAGGACCAGACCGTTGACACCGCATGATTGACCGACCACGAGGGACGTCACTGAAACACAGAATGCTAGAGCGCTGGCGTCTATGAACATCCCAGAAGCTTGGCTACCATGTGTCGCAGAGGTCTGACGTATTGTGGTCGGTGAAGAAGTGACAGAAGAGCTGGAGGAAGGTACCTCGATAACTTTCTCGCCAGCACCTGCCACACACACCAAAGCGGCATGAACCTGGACGCTTGTCACACTTGCGATGCGTAGGGTGCTGCTTTGTTGTTCTTCATCTTACCATTGTGATTCTACTTGATGTACATGACACAGCGGTCGATACGAGTGTATGTCGCGCATTGAGCGGCTCAAAGATGAGGTGTGTTATGTTGTGATTGATCACGATTTGTGTCTGATGTCTGACTTACTGCTAGGGCACGCGAACGCAAGTAGTCATCTCTGGAGCTGTCGCCGGCCTGATATCGAGGTTCTGCATCGCCCCTCTCGATGTGGTCAAAATCCGGCTGCAGCTACAGACGCATTCCCTGAGTGATCCTCTATCAATCGATGGCAGCAAAGGGCCGACGTACAAGGGTGTTTGGGGGACACTACGCAAGATATGGCAGCAAGAAGGCATAACAGCTCTGTGGAAGGGCAACATCCCGGCTGAACTGCTCTACGTCTGCTATGGAGGCAGCCAGTTCGTTGCTTATCGAACCATCAGCCAGCTACTTTCACAGATGCCGCACCGAATCCCACCTTCAGCCGAGTCGTTTGTGAGTGGCGCTGCGGCGGGTGCTGCTGCGACCACGGTCACCTACCCCTTGGATCTGCTGCGAACGAGGTTTGCTGCCCAAGGAACGGAGAAGGTCTATGAGGGAATCCTCGGCTCCTTACGCGATATCTCTCGTCACGAAGGCACAAGAGGCTTTTTCCGCGGATGCGCCGCCGCCAACGGCCAAATCATCCCATACATGGGCTTATTCTTCTCCTCTTACGAGATGTTCCATCAGTTCTTCGGGGGTAGGACCCTCCCTTTCGGCAGTGGAGACGCAATCTCGGGCGTGCTGGCATCAGTCTTGTCCAAGACTGCAGTCTTTCCCCTCGACCTAGTTCGAAAACGATTGCAGGTTCAGGGCCCTACTCGGTCCAAGTACATACACCGAAACATACCGGAATACCGAGGCGTTATCAGAAGTCTGGTACAGATCAAGCGGCGCGAAGGATTTCGAGGCATGTATCGGGGGCTGACCGTCAGCCTGATGAAAAGTGCCCCAGCTAGTGCTATCACTATGTATGTTTATGAACGTACGCTGCACCTCATGCTGCACAAGAACCAAGTTTGAAGAGCTGTGAGCACTTGACGAGTCTGTTTGTGAAGGAAGTGACTGAAACGCCAGATGCGAGACCTCGATTATGGTGATGTGGTGTAGCTGTCCTTGTCCACACCGAGGTCGTATGCTCCAAGATGTCCCGTCGTGCGATCAGACGGGTGGAGGCACCTGGCCTAGTTGTTCTCGATGTCATACACCTATCGACACGGACCCTTTGCTGCACTTGGGTGCGCGAGTAAGTCTGTTCCCACCGAGCTGAGGTTTGTCCTATTAACGGCGCCCCAGTTGTTCCTGCCTGGGGATGGATTTCACTCTGCAAAGAGGTAGATTCAAGACTTTGTTCGGATTGCCAAGGCGGGTGCGGCGGTAGACACCCTGCTTTCTTCCAAGGCGACCTTGACCATTTGGGTACCAGGCACGACGATAAGGCCGACAAACCTCGAGGTCATGTCAGCCTTTGCAGGTTTGCCGGTAGCTTTTGCCTGGGCGAGAGCCTGTTGCTCGGCGTATCTGGAGGGCATGCGATACTCGAACGAGTTGGCCAGAATGATATTGCTTTCGTTGTCGGTGCATTTGAAGATGCCAGTAAACAGACGGCCGTCGAGGACTGTGATATGAAGGGTCTTCCCAAGTAGTGATTCCAAGAAGGAGAGTGCTTCTGCTTGCTCCATGTGTCTCGCGCCTTGATCCCCGTACTTGCCACTCGAGCACGATATGACGATGTGATGGGGATGACGGGGCAAGTGAGAATGGCGACTCTCTTGGTGGATAGCGCTTCCTAGATTGACCGAAGTAGAATGAGACCAGTCAGACAAATAGTGCAAGCTGAAGACGCAGAGACGGTACTTGTGATCCGCGCAGGACTGATCGACCAATAAGCAGGCCGTATTCTCGGGGAGCAGCGACGGCGAGCTATTCGCCCACCCGCTGCAAGACTCAGACACGAGACCAGCCTCTTCTGGGCTGTGAGTAGTGGACAGTATCTACTTTGGTAACTACTTTGGCAACATGAGCGAGGCGAAAGAGGTGGTGTATCGTAGCTGAGGATGAGCAGCAGTGTACCCATGAACACAGGCCGCCTCGCTGCTGTGTTCGCAGCGAGCTTGCGTCCGAGGCAGGTCCAGCTGAACCGTACGAGCTCCTCACCCATATCACCAGCCTCTTCCTTTGCGTCCTCTGGCTGACCACATGCAGCTAGGGCATTCCATATTCTATCAAGACCGGGGCCGAGGAGGGCATGTGCTCATCTGGGACGAGCTTTCACGACCACAGCCAGACACCATGCTGTGGCGCAAGAGACATCCTCCAAGGACGACTTCCGACCCCTCTCAGAAGAGTCAGCCGAATCAGTGACGGAGAAGGCGTCAGGGAGCCATGAAGAGCCAGACAGTGAGGCTGCCCATGAGGCTCAGCAGCAGGTCTTCAAACAGATGATGAGAACGGTGCCTCATCCCATTGCTATCGTCACCACCCAGTCCCCAACTGCACAAGACGACCAGGATGCCGTCATGGGTGCAACAGTATCGTCCTTCAACACCGTCAGCTTTTCCCCCGACTTAGTAGTCTCCTTCAACCTGACTGCAGACTCAGCTACCTATCGTACCATCCTCGACTCGAACCACTTCTGCGTCAACTTCCCTGTCAACAACCACGCAGGCTCCCTCCTTGCCGACCGATTTACCCAGGGAAACCATCCCCCGCCCTTAAGTCGAGACCTCCAGCCACCAGCACAGGCCATGTACTGGAAACATACCCCTGCTTCCACGTCTACCAAAATCAAGCAATATCCCCCAGCGGTCTTCTTGAAGAACAGATCTCTTCCCACAGGCGACGCCGGCTTCGCTTTTGCTTTCCTGTGTGAATATCAGACTTCCCTGCCCGTGGGTGACAAGGTCATCGTAACCGGTCGCCTGATACCCCACCGAATCAGATCATGCAAGACTTACGGCTGGGGCTTCGTCCCGCCCCATAGCATTAACTATACCGAGAGCCACACCACAATGGCTTATGCACATGGCCATTATGGAACCACCGACAACGGCCGCGGGATCGACAGTATGTGGAAGCTCGAGGATCCCTATACAGATGAGGCAATTGCGACGGCCGACAAAGAGCAAATCGAAATCATATTGGGCAAATACAAGCGGCGACTCGATACCATCCTGCATGGTAGGATGCTCCAACAACGCGGCCGCTTGCCTCCCTCTCGCTCCACCCCCAGTCGCCAGGAGCTGCGAGCTTCAGAACTGCCAGCAACCCGTTTGGACGAGTTCGAGGCCTTGTACACCGACCGGCTCGCCTTAGCCGAAGTAAGGAACGCCAGGTTGAATCCACCAGGCCAAGACAAGGCTCCAAGCGCCATTCCTGCATGGCAGCACTCGATGATACGAAAGAAGATGCTCCTCAATGACGAAGAGCTCGCGAAAGAAGAAGTTCTCTTTGCCGGCCGACTGCGGAGACTTCAGGAGCAACGGCAGGCGTTGGAGAAGAAGTCCCAGCTCAGCACCATGCCGCAAAATGACGAAGACCAGGGTGAGCCATCAGCACCAACCACTGAGCGGGCTAGAATGAACGAGATGGCGACTCATCTTCAAGAGCGTCTCGACGTGATCCGAGAAACGCAGCGGCGCAAGAAAGATGGCACACCGTCGATTGAGATCAAGAAGATGAACAAACAGCAGATCACTCGCTTTCTAGAGTCGAAAAGAACGCTAGGGTACGATGCTCTCAAGAGGAACTACCGCAAAGATCTGTATCAAATCCAGGAAGCCCGTGTGTCGCTACTAGAACTGGAGAACCGCCCTGGCGCCAAAGATCAGGAAGCCATCAAGAATCTGAAAGAACGCATCAATTACTTCAGCGAGACGTCCGAGTTGATCGCCAAACTCATCGTGGAGCGGGTCACGCAGGCTGATCCTATGGAACTGAACTCGATGATCAAGAGGCCGCTGCATGGTATGGAGGGGCCACCGCCCAAGCCCGAAGTCCGAACAGCCAAGAAGAAAGGCAAAGGGGCTGGGGTACGAATCATTAAGATAGGGTCAGATAGACAGATGGCACATGCGTTAGAGGAAGCGCACGCAACGCAAGTCGCCGCTCGCCACACGTCTGCAGAAGACGGACGGCCGAGCGAGGGGAAGGATGAGGAAGGACAAGATTTCCTTGTCATGAAGCATCACGACAGTGAGGAGATCCCGACGTGGCCTAATGAAGGAAAGAGGTGATGAGCACGGTCTTCTGAGGTGCTTCGGATGTGTGTAAACATTCATGTTCCAGCAGCTAGCGAAAGTTTGCACCTGGTGTTGGCAGGCTCGCTTTAATGACCACGATGCACGCACTGCATGTAATACAACCCCAGCTGTTTTCGTCTTGGTGACCCCCTCCACATGGTCTTGAGTGACAGCTCAACCATCGGCGCTTGCTCGGCAGGACCTGTTTCAGTAGGATGTGTTCCAAGTAGCCTCTCAGCTCGTGCTATGGTGTACTGTCAGTGTCCCCTACTCGCGCAGCAACGTGACGCCTCGAACATGTACCTCGCCCTCTGCAGACGTTCTCGGGTGGCTGCATGGGTCAGTGATAGAGCTCGTCCAACATTCGTCTTCGCTGGCATAGCTCGTACACAGGTGGTCTTCGGAACGTCAGCGGCGCCGGCTCTGACCACCCACACGATCTCGCGCCCAGCCAGTGAGGCAGCTTCTACGCGCCTGTCCTGGAAATCAGTCTCGGCCAGTTCGCCAGTTGAAGTGCATACCCATCAGTCTGAGCAAGCACACCCTCCATCTTCCGCAAGACCAGCACCATTCCATCGCCAAAGTCGTATCGTTCCCTCCATAGCCAAGCACGGCGTCACCGATCAGAAGAATACCTCTGCTTCATACTGCGATACTTCTTCAGATAGTACAAGGCCTCAATCTCCTTCTTGACGTACTCGGCCCGCTTGATGCCTTCCTTGATCTTCTCCTCGTCCTGCAGGTGTGCTTGGCTCATGAACGCCTTGTGCAGACGGGGGCGGAAGTAGTCGAACCCGAGGGGATATGATTTGCCCATTTCGAGGAGTTCTTTGTAGACTTGGATGACTTGGTAGCGGAGGGGGTTTGACATGTTGGATTGCACGGGGACAGGTGGATGGATGGATTGTCACTATTGTTGCATCGACTCTATTGAGTCCTACTGACTCTTTGAGAAGAGGTGGAGGTGTGTCGTGGTCATGAAGCATCTTTGGTACTTGTACGGATGGGCATGACGTCGTTTTGTTTTGTTTCTTGACGGGAACGATTCCGGCCTCGGCTGAGCGAAGCTCACTTTCTACTTTCCTGACCAAAAATCATTTTCTGGTCAGCACTCGACGGCTGGACAGTTTCCATGCCACGATGATCTCGACAGGTATGCGCCATTTCGGTGCATCCCGAACATTTGTCTCGCCAGAGACTGTCCTATCTACCTCGCGACTTACGCCCCGCCTCTTCTCCTCCACCACGTCGCGCCACGAAGACTCGAGTACAGCACCCACCAAAGCCCTCAACCCTCGCTGGCTGTCCGACCTCAAAGCCCGCCTGGGCAAATGCATCCAGTTCGGCATGAACGCAGAACAGACCACAGCCGCCGGTGTGCTTCTAGCTGAAGTCACACGCGACTGGCGCTCCCTGCTCGCCGGCTCAGAGGGCTACCTCACCCACCCCCTCCGCGCCGGCATCTCCAGCACACCCATCGACTGGGGCGACCAAGACGCCATGGGCCACGTCAACAACGTCCAGTACGTCCGCTTCTGCGAGACCTCGCGCACCAACTGGACCAGGAAGATTGGCGACCACTACGACAGACCGCACAAGAAGCAGTGGGACGAGATGTTGACGAGCAAGAGCTATGGCTTGATCCTGAAGAGTATCAAGGTCGACTACAAGTTCCCCATGGAATGGCCCGACCGTATATCGGCCTATCACAAGATTAGGGTCATGCCCAAGGACACGGACAGCAGTATGCTGCTTGATGTCATGATTCTGTCCGAGGGCAAACAGAGGATCGCGGCCAAGGCCGAGGAGGATGTGGTCGTGTACAATTATAAAGAGGGCAAGAAGAGCACCTTGCCCGATTACATGCTTACTCAGTTTAAGAGGCAGTTTGAGGAGCAAGAGCTTGCCAAGGAGCAGAGTGCGAAGAGGTTGAGAGAGATTCTGGGCCAGGTCAGGGCGTTGGAGCAGGAGACGTGGGATAGGGAGGATGCGAAGGAGGACCTCGGGAGTCCGACTTGACCCAGTCGGGACATCAGCTATTAGGCGTGTGTCACGACCAGCCCTTCACCCACGGTACACCTACGGTACGTCACAGGGCACTGTTGGGCCAAAGCTTGTCCCTCACCAAGATCCGAGGCCGAGCTACGAACTCCAATTGCCCCGAAACTAAGCAGGGGTGTGCTGACTCAAAACATCCAACATACCGGGTCACCCCCGTCTACCTGTGCACGACCGACCTCGACCATGTCTCCTGCCCAGTCCAAGACACATCCAGGCCTTGGTCGACATGATCACGGCTATACCCTTCCCAATGGAACCCGCATCTCTCATCAACCTGGCAGCGTGACCAAGACGCCTTTCACTGACCTTGGCTTTCCTGTCAACATGCGTGAGCTCTCTGTCAACGCCAACACAACACTGGACCCAGAATCTCAGCGCTCAATAACTTTCGCAGGGCAGTTCGGTCTGATCGATTTCGACACCTCCGTCCGTCTACCTCGGCATGTCCACATCGCGCCACCTAGCAGCTCCGACCCGTCCAGGCAAAAGTTCGTTGCCGAACGTATATTGGTACTGAACGGCATGGCATTGGTCGAACTCAACGGCGAGGTGTACATCATTCCACCACGAACCCTAGTCACGATTGCGCCGGGGCTGCCCCATACATGGACTGCGTGTCCACCTGGCGTGTCTCCGGCCACCGCGTTCCCAGAATACGATGCTGATATGCTCACTGACATGGACCAGTGTGTGAGCGATGGGAAATTCTTGATGGTGTATGAGTATGAGGAGGAAACTGGTTTCTTTCCCACGAAGCAGACCGACACGCTTCAACGGGTCGAAGATTACGCGAGGGCAGGTGATGACGAGCTGGAGAAACTGAGGTTTCCAGCATTGACTGGCGAACAGGTCCTAGAGAGGGGCTGGATTGTTTGGAGCAAGGAATGCAGGAAGGTAGGCAAGAACTGAGCAGCTACGAACCGACTGCCCACTAGGCAGTGTCTGCTCAACGTGCCATCGTGGCTACATTTGGTGTAATTGGCCAAGCGAGCGCGATTGACCCGTGGCCGTACAATGCACTTTCTGAGTGGTTGCCTCATGAGCCCCAAAACTTGTGGCCGTATTGCCAAGACCTTGGTGATTTGGTACCTTCAGCCATATAACAACTTCAGCCTCTTTCAGGCCTCAGATAGCCCTTCTACAAACTTCTCGATGTCCTTCAAAGACCTGCTTACTTGACAGCTCGCAATACCCATCCTCCTACAAGTCCCCTAACCAAGACTATCTATTGTACTGACCTTCCTTGATTTCCACCCAAACCCTCTACGTCATCCTCTGCTAAAGTCTCTCAACGACAGATGCCAGGCAACAGCCCACTTCTCGACACGGAGCCGGAATGAAGTACGTGGGACCCCCAGCGCGGCGAGACCAACGGAGATTGACAAGATGTAAACCCCCGACGCTGCGTCGAGCGACTACCGCTCCAGGCCAGCCGGGACTTCATCTATATAACGCCGGTCCAGGACACTCTCACAGTGCATGGCCCTGCGTCATTAGTCAACCCGCCTTACATGCTCGGGGTTGCAGGGCCAATCAAAAAGTAGAGTAGATAGATCGACAGTAATTCATTTACGCAAATACATACGGAATCCGAAGCCTCATACGTGACCACTACAGTATGTCGGCCGTGGCCTCCACCACTAATTGCAGACAGATAGACAGACAGACAGACAGACAGACAGACAGACAGACAGACAGACAGACAGAC
>NMUC01000140.1:0-27095 GCA_002319055.1 Knufia petricola | reverse complement strand
GAGATGGTTTCAACCAATGCAACCACAAGGAGTAAGATCACTCGATCGCCATCCTCGAGCCATGAACGAGCACTCAAACCCGTCAGCTGAAATCCGGACTTTCATCATGCGGTCTTCGGATGGATACTGGATCTGCCGGATCTGCCGGAGGATGTCTCGGCATGCATGCATGTGTAACATAAGCCCTCCATGCCCACAGACCGAGTTTGATGTGGCATTGCCAATTGACGTAGATATCCCAGGATTTGCAACGTCCCGAATGCGAGACGATGAGGACAGAAACGGAGCTCACACCCATCGGCCAGAAAGTCTTCCACACAAACAAAAGCAAGCTCTATCTGCACCAGATGCACCAGATGCACCAGGATCAAGTGGCTGCCGCCCCTATGGGCCACCCTCGAAGCATACCCCATCCAAGGTTAATGCATCGGAGATCGACTGCTCACGAGTCGGGGCTATCTAGGTTTTGATAAGAAGATGGTACAGACACAGATTGAGACAAGGGAGGAGCGCGGGGGGATCAAGGACGATAAGCCTTGACACCGGCTCCATGATCTATGTGGTCTGCGAGCGCTTCGGTCGCAGCCATCCGACTGCTGTAGGCTCAATAACTGCGTCCCACATTACAAGTTTTGAACTCGGTCCTCTTTTCATTAGTGGTATCGTCACGCACAGTGTTGACGGATGACCAAACCATGCTGTCTCGTGGCAGTCCGCTCTAGGATTTGCAACTAAGTGGGGATTCCGCCGTATATAGAAGCTTAAGACTTCCAAACAGCCACCTTTATAGAGTGGAGGATCACCTTCTATTCTCTTTCTGGGTCCCATCAACATGTCTGTTCAGGCCTTCTTGATCACTCTGGTTGGTGTGGCATGGCTCTCCTGCTTCGGGAATGTACTCCTGTCCCAGTACTAGGGTGTGACTGACTCTGAACAGGTCGTCAATGTCCGTCCCGTCGTCGGGAGGCTTGTCCATCAGTGGTTACTATGTCAGCTGGGGGAAGGCATCCTCGGCCGAGGATAGCACGCGAACTTTGATGACGAGCGCCATCACCGCGTCATCATCGGTTTCAGCTCCAGCTTCGGCTTCGGCGGCTTCGGCTTCGACTACGGCTTCGAATGCGGCTGCTTCGTCGTTGTTACCGTTGTCGTCGTTACCGTTGTCGTCGTCGTTGAGGCCTAAATTGGCCAATGTTGCCGAGCAAATGGCTTCACCGGATGGAAATTCGAAACTCCGTGTTGATGATGAAGCATCAAGGTATTTGATAGAGCGAGTTGCTCTTGCTAATGTGGCACGACGCCGGCAATTCGCGGAGCTCATTACTGAATGTCGTCGAAGGTAAGTTGAACAACTCTAGTGAAAGGAAGCCCCTTCTTTCAGAGTGGCAAGCGATTCATTTGTGGAACGTAGATGCACAGAAACTAGTTTACCTCGCATTCTGAGCATTGTCTGCTTTCTACGAAACCTTTCGCTGAAGAGACCAGATACTCTCTGAACGCAGCGTTTCTAGCCGTGCGCGCACCGAACCAGCCACAGGCACTAGGTAAGTGGTTAGCCAATAGTGCGATACGCGTAAGAGTTGTTGACTTGGGACACAACTTCGAAATTCCGGTCAAGTCTGATGAGAACGACTCGCTTTTTTTGGATAAATTTAACACCGCGAGATTGAAGATAAGTTGAAATTGGGAGACTCTGCACCACATATTGAGGACACGGAGCCGAGGCCGAGCTCGAAATCGCTCGGCCACCCCAGACTGGATAGGCATTGTGCGATGATGACTGGAGCAACCTTACAAGATCACTTGGACCAGTGTCAGCTCCAGCGTTGGCGAAGCTATCGAAAAGTTCGAGGAAGAAAAAGCTGGTAACAGGAGCAAATCGAGCTAGCTGGACGTTCAGGATTTGGGTCCCTTGATTCAACCTCAAGCTAGTACATTAGTCAGCTTGCCTCGCTTTGAGAAAGCACGCAGCATTGCGCATGGCCACCGATTCAACATCAGTGGTATGTCCCTTTCGGGATATGATTTGCTGGGTATATGAGAAATAAATTTGATAGAAATGCTTGAGGAAGAGCACTTATTTAGTAGTCGCTATAAGATCGACATTAAGCTAAAGAGACTAATATCTAGCGTAGTAACAATTAATGGTGCACGCCTCCGTACGGCTTTACAGCTTTCATTTAGCGAGGTAGAAACGCCTTAAGGAAGTCTCTAAGGTCTAATTAAAGGTCTGCCTCGTTGACAACTGTAATAATAGCGATTTAGTCAATATAGAAAGTGGTAAAGTCAAGTTAATAGTGTGGTAAACGGTGGCTTTAGACTTCGGTAGCCATCCACTTGTGGTCGACTTACAACCCTCGCTTAAAGCCCACGTTCTTCGCTTAAGACGCGAATTCCTCGTCTATGGCGCACACACCTCGCTTCCTTGAAGCACGAACAAGTGTTTTTTAGGAGTAGTTCCCAGTTCTACACTTAGGCAGCCTGTTGGAGTGCCCTAGATTACGCCGAATAGGGAATAGGATTTTCTAAATATTGACTAAAATGAGTTCTGAGTACGTAAGTGCAAGTTTCAATCCAGCTGACAAGGTCATAGGAATAGTTTTCTAGAGGCGTGTTACACGCCAGCCTGATCACAGCCAGGCAAACCAGACAAACATGGCCGCCAAGCGGTTAGTACAACAAATGAACCAATTGGAAGGAACATTCCGCGAACCAGGCCTAATGAGGCAGGACTGTTCTGTGAGACCTGTATGCTCTGTGGCAGAACACACAGAACACACAGAGCACGTGCAGGATATATACCACTTCGAGTGAAACCACTCTTTCAGATAGACTCTCCGTAGTCAACTCATGTTACACACTCAACCATACCTTCATCCAGACCCACTGCTAGTATACCTCGCTGTACTAGGATTCCTGATAGGCTTCCACCTATCCGCTCTCTGCTATACCTTACTCTATACCTTGCAATAGCTAACACCCACCTGAGTACCTCCAAGGCTCTGACTATCCTCATATAGTTAGTCTCAAGGAGTGCCTCTGACAAGGCGTGTAGGAAGGAATAAAGCTACTCCCAATCATCTCCTGCACAATCCCTACAGGACCATTACAGTAGCAGAATCAGACATATCTTTCCACTGACTTCTCCTCCTTGGATTTTTTTTCTCGCATTACCTATCTACAGACCCACAGCTCTTGTGAAAAGTCCCAGATACCTTTTACCAGCGCAGGAAGGTCGCTACTATCACTGATTGCCATATTTAACATACTTGGCCTAATTGTCTGCGCAAAGTCTTCTATTATAGTCAACGTCACAGTACCGGATGGAACCTCACAACACGGAAAAGACAACTTGGTTTGCACGCCACTTAAATGGTATACAGGCCTTATCTTCTTTTCGACGAACTTTGTTGCCCATGCAGCAACTGTGAGGTCACTACCTGGAGAGAAATTTGGGGAGCAGGTACTTACAGTCGTCCTTGCCCTTCTTTTCCCTTATTCTGGTGTTAGTAGGGGTGTTGAGGCCATTGCACGGCATTCAGCATGGCCCCCAGGGCATCGACGCAGCGATCTTGATGTGGCAACTCGATCTGGAGCCTTGTGTGCAATTGTCCGCCGACATTACTGGGTACCCGTCCATGGAATGAGTGTGAGAAACTGCATACGAAAGGAACCTGCGATTCAGCCAGCTGTTGGGGTTGCAGCTGACGCGCTGCCCCACGACCTTCAAATTACAGAACTCAACGGCTGCGAGATTCAGTATACCCGTACAGTCCACGGCAGCCTACAGACTTTGCAAAGGTACCAATGGGCAATTTTACCGACGAATGCGAAGGTTAGATCGAGGACCAGACGAGGTGTATTCCTTCCTGGTTCACGTAACGTCGCAGCAATAATTGTCGCTGTCATCCAGGTCGGAGCTGGTTGTATCACGATTTACCGTACTCGAGGCGACCAACTTGAGAAGTACGGCTTCGCTTCTTTCGGGTTCACAGTTCTGCCTTACGTTATTATGTCGCTAGTCAACCTGGTTGGAAATATTGTTACTCCACAATACCAGAGTTTGTACATGGTAAGCTCTCAGGAACTTGACGAAGCAGAACTCTTCTGGGACCAAAAAGAACAAGGACCAAACCCGCCCGCAAGGTTCGATGGTATCGTTGGACGACTGGTACAAGAAGATACAAATCCGTCTAATACTGCAGAGTTTCAACAAGCTAATAACGATACCTGGAAGCTCAGATTTCAGCAACATGAACCCGCTGCAGATGCTGCTTTAGCAAGCTCGCAGATAGAACCAAGCACTACACAGAGTCTTGAATCTAGGAATATAGATCACCAGGAAGAACAAAGAGGGCATCAACAGGCAACGCTCTCTGGCCCGGATCCAACCGCCAAGTCGACCGATGGAGCGCATGCACGAGCTTGGCCTATCCAATATGATAGCATAGAGGTTAAGTTTGAAGCTAAGGAAGCCGAACTGAATTTAATTATCCCTCATCTAAGCAAGTTCCAAAGCAGCGAACGAAGCGCATGGTCCATCAGCTCTTCTAGAAAATGGGTAATTATTTCGACCCTGATTCTCGGAGGTATACCGTACGCGGTGATCGGAGGCTTAACTAGGTTTAGATCGAACCAAAGTACAAGAACGGAACAAGCTCTTACGATGTTTTGGCTTGCCTCGGGTTGGATTATCGGCCTACTAATGCCCTTTTTTAGGGCGGACATCGAGGGACTCAAAGCCTTCGGCAGAAATTCTAAGACCTTAATACGGGTTTTAGTGCGGAATCATGGCTACGTTATACACTTTAAGGAGTTGATCTTGAGTGTTTTAGTATTCTCTGCGTTAATGCTCTTCTCTTGTTCGGCAATTAGTGGCTTCGTCGTGGTTGGTATAATGCTACAGGAACACGGAAGTTGTACGAGGTTCTAATAGCTATATAAAGTCTTAAAGAGATTAATCCGGTATTAGATCAAATTTTTCTCAAGACCCGTTTAATGGTTTCTTCGATAACAATTTTATACTAAACTTTTCTGCCTTAATCGTCCCCCTAACAGTCATTAGATAAATATCGTAGGGTATAAGGTTTATATAGCCTACACACACATACAGACATAGGACATGCGGCGCGGAAAACCCGAGTGCGCCGTACAGTAGTGCATTTCGGCTTAGGGTTTAGATCAACAACGACGTGTGAATACGCCAAGATTAGTGACAATCAATTCTCCATACTCTCTAGTATTGCACGATGCTCATTCAAGTTATTTACCTGCGTTGTGGTGTTCGTGGTGTGATGTTGAAGTTGGGGTCTCGTGGCTGCTTCGAGGAGGAATGCCAAGAGCGTTATAATTCTTCCCTGGTTTGAGACTAGTCTGCCTCCGCCCTCGGAGAAGAAGACTCCACGGATATACCGTTGAACTCGTCCCCAAGGAACTGATACTGAAGAAAAGCTGCCAATATCTCTGGTTCGAACCTGTTTCCCGTCAACCATCCAATGGCCGTAACTAGAGTCCGAATCGGATCTCAAGATGGAACAAACGACATTTCGGAGAGGCTACAGCAGATAAGCCTCTCTGGACCAGGGGAGAACTCCCAGAAAGTCCTCGTCACGAGCAACTGGGGCCGCGAATGGTGCTCCATTTCTCCCGAAACAATTCGCAGCACCAGTGATGAAGGTTTCCGTCGTTTACAATGGTATCGTGGCGTTCTTCTTGTTATTTTCTTATTATTATAATTGCCGTCCCTGTTTCTTTCGACATTCCCGCGTAAATTGACCGACGGCTGCCGTTCGCGCTGGCTCGAGCACGCCAGCGCGTTGATTACCATTGTCGTACTGTCTTGTTGTGGCGGTGTGCTAGGTGTGATTACGATGTTGTCGCTCTCGTATGTATCTGTCGTTGGATGCGATGATTCGTCTCCCGAACACGTGTGCCTAGACTCTTCGAAGGCTAAGCTCGCTCCATCACGTGATGGTTTCGGACACTGTCGATATTTAACCCGCGATGCGGCACACATGGTACTTGACCTCCTGGCGCGTAAGTCAAAAGCGTCCAGAGCCTACTGTCGTGCGGCGACGGAGGTCAGCTTGTGGCCGTCCTCGAGCTACCATGAACAGACCGGCACTCTGAACTGTCTTCTCACTTCGCTGGCCAACGTGAAAGAGGAAGATCAAGATGACCTTCAGCAGATATGAAGCCGAGAGATCGTAGTGCTCAATGGTGGTGAGGTCGGAGCAGGAGACCAACGGGCAAGAGAAGCACAAGCGCGGACGCGGAGACATGTTCCCGGCTGAGCAGTTCGCTTACCCTGATGAGACGAAACTAGACGGAGCGACAGGACCCGACCAGAAATAAAGTCACGTGTACCGCCCACCAACCAATCAGGTCTGGATGTGACGTGCGACCGAGGCTGAGCCAGCCTGGCCAGTTCTGGTCACTGCAACCTCGAGATCCAGCATCTCTCCCGTTCGCATCTGGTGGAGGCACACTTTCACCGCAGTGATTCACTCTTCGTCTCTCATCGCGGTCTTTCTGCCGAGCACGAACTCTGCCTGCCATGCCGCGACCTGTCGATATGCAATGCGCAAGATCCCCGCGAGCTGCGCCGCACGCAGAATATCCTCCTGAGCCGCCGGCCCACACTCTCTGGGACGTCTCGTGGCCGTTGTGCAGCATGGGTGCGACTGGAGCCGTCGCTCAAAAGAGCGGGAGCAGATGTGCCTGCTATATAAACCACAGAAAATGGCAACGGGCAGCCCGTGCACGCTTCTGTCATCCCGTCCCCCTTTCTCTCAACCGGGATTGTGCCTCGCCACGCATGATCACCACTGGCGAACCATGGCGACCCATACTGTGCCTCTGGTCACCACCGCACTCATCGTCTTCGCGGTGCTGTTCGTCGTGTCTGGCGTGTGCTTGATCGTCCACCAATGTTTGGGCTACCACTACCGAGTGAAACTCCTGAACGATGTGGAGAAGGGAAGGACCAGTTCCAAGGCGGCGCCTGAGGTTCCTCCGCGGCAGCAGCCAAGAGACCGCACGAGAAGTCAGCCGCAGCACCCGACCATCTCTCATCAAGCCCCCGGGAGGGACAGGAAATATGACACCAAACCTCTGCCACTGCGCCCACTTCACTCACCGCACCCACCCACCGCACCCACAAAAGCCCGCCCCCACAGCTAGCGCGGTCCCACGCCGAGTAGCTCCCAGTCCTGTCAGACTCGGACTCGGAGTCCATTCCGACCTTCCGACACCGTCTCCCAACCGTCCCACGTTCGAGCAGAGCTACTTCAGTGACGACGACGAGGAGGAGGACGACAACGAGAGAAAAGAGGATGAGAAGGATATGGGAAGGATCAAGAGCTGGTTTCCACCGAAACCCTTCCGGTCGAGAGCTTCTCGTTTGCCGTCACCGCTTCAGAGTGCAGAAACGCGGCGCGTGTCGTCACAAAGGCCCCAGGTCGTGAAATCAGTGTCACGCCTGTCCCAGCGAGTGTCCCAGCGAGTGTCCCAGCTCCGCTGGCCTGCGCCGAGAACGCACGTCGAGATGGCAGACGTGCCGATCGTGTGGACACCCCGCGATCTACGCATCGACCCACCGCCAGCAGCGCCAGCAAGCCGTATGCTCGGGTCCCCCTTCCAGTATCACCGGCGACGGTCTTCCGACAAGCGAGAGACGGTCATCGGACCCGGTGACCAGCTGCGTCGTGTGTCTGGTGACACCCTCAAGCCGAGTCGAGAGCTTTTTGCGCGGCAGGACTCCGAGCAGCCAAACGTCATTTGAGCACCAGCCCACGCCCACTATCGCAGCAACGGCCAGACTGAATCTTCGGTTCTCACGCTTCAGCGCCTACCAGGCCACGAGACCCAGCGCGGGTGTGTTTGCACTCCGCTGGTGGGTGGCTACCATGGACACGGGGCGGCCCGCCGTTTCGTGAGTTGATCGGTCAGTCTCGTCAAGCCAGATTAGCTTCGTTTTGGATCGTTTTGCGGTGCTCTTCTTTGATCTTGCTGAGTATCACGGCCATCTCGGGAGTAGGGACTCGCCCAGTGTCGTACCCCGCATTGTCGATATCACCACCGGGTTGCGGAGGAGGGTTAGGACGTTGGTCGTGGGCGAGCTCTGCCGTTCGAGGATTGCCGATTTCGGTATCCATACGTCTCCCAGAGTGGTGATGGAAACAGATGCCTGTCAGTGCGACTTCACGCTGGACCAGGATTGATACATGTAACGCAAGGCTTAAGAAATGCAAAGCTAGATCATCCAGAGTTGAAACAAACAAGGCTAGATCACAAGGCTGAGATGAGCTGCTTCAGCAATTAAGGGCTACGCCAGCAAGCTTGAGTCTTCAAATTTCGGCTTGTAGTCACAACACGACCATAGACACCTTGTTGCCTTCGTAGCAAGAACTTCTACGCAAAATTGCATCTTAGTTTCTTCCCGATGGCCGAAGATGCTTCGCTGTTACCACAGCTTAGCATTGTCCTGCACTTGCACTTGCACTCTCAAGGCCCTGAACTTGGGGGTGAGAATCAGCAGCCACTCGAAGTTGGTTCTAGATAGATATCAACACAGCCAGCGACATTTTTGACGTCAATGTCCTTTAGGAAGGCTCCAAAAGAGGAGGATGTACACTTTCATCTGCATGCGGCATGGCCTCGAATTGGTCGCAGTCAGGAGCGGTAGGCCCTAGGAAAGGGTCGATAACTCTTCATTGGCACGCTACCACCAGGTCTCGAGCCCGTCCACAGGTCTCGTAATCCAGCTGTGCCACCTGAAGCAGCTGCTGGATTCCGATGCCTACCTACGACCCCTGGTGGACCTCCGAGCGCTTCGTCAAAGCGTGGCCATACCACACCCAGCCGTGGTGCCCTGATGACCTGCCCACCTGTTTTTGGTGGCTGCCAAGCTTTCTCTGATGACTTCCACGGGGTTCTTATAGACGTCCTCTTGCACGCTGTCACCGACGTGGAGTTAGCATTGGCACGGCCTCGGTACTGCAACAGACCGACCTTCTGGCGATGCTGTGCCATACGCAACGAAAGACGTTCTCTCCACTTCTACCGGACAAACAGCCGGCCAATGCCGCTAGGCACAAACACCTCAAACCAAACGACCCCCGAAACGCCGCAGCACATTCACCGGCCTCCGTCAGACAACGCCAAGCAGAACATGATGGTCCACCAGCGGTGCGATTGCAGCCCGATCCCAACACCGGATCTGGACAAGCCGGAGGGCCGACGGTGTGTGGCGCACCCCCGCCCTCTCCGAGCAGCACCACGTCCGAGGAGATCAGCGCGGAGAATGATGACGATGCTGAAACGACCCTCGATGGCGACTCCCTCATGACGAACATGGGCCACAGGGTAATAGTGCCGGTCACGCCCGGTCCAGCTTCCGGCGAGCACGTCCATTCTCTGCTCACGCCACCGGCGGAAAAGAGCCCTCAAGATCAAATGAGACAACACTTCGTCGCCGTGCTTCAGAAGAAGCTCGAAGGAAGGGATGACTCCCAGCGGCCAGCACACTTTCTCAAGCCCAACTAGTACTCCTTGACGCTTACAAGAACAATGCCACATCAAATCCCTCAAGCTCAGATACTTTCAGGTCTGGAGCACAAAGAGTGCGCGAAATGTGCCAACGCTCAACTCGGGACGCCGTTTTGCCATCAAAATCGAGTTATTTCACGACACTCTTGGATAGGAAGTCCCAAGGCATAGCCCGAACCAGTCGTCATCACTTCCGCCAGTCCTTGGTAATCTCATGCTTCAATTACCAGCTGTAAGGACTAGTCGGCTGACCGAAAACGTCTATGTAAGTGGGTTGCAACCGTCTTTGTTCCCTAATCATAGATAGCTCGGTCGGCCAGTTTTGATACCACATGGATTTGCTGCTATGCGCATGTGCATATTCCAATGTATTACTCGTTGGCAATGGAGTGCACATCATGACTCATAGTTTGGTCTTCATCCGTTCTCGACTCAATCTCTGAGATATTCTATTCGGAAGACTATTTTGGTGTCTTAAAAAGCAGATCCCATGTCTCCGCTATGGTTCCACCTCTGAGACCCTTGTTACTGATTGCGTACGACACAAAGTGTACAGCCGCTTTTGACTAGTTTTAATGTGTATAAAGCCTGATGAAGTACTTAATGACCACAATAGTACTTCAGAGGACATGTCCACCTCTACACTCCTAAGACAAGTATCGGACATTTCCTCTTCTAGGGTCCATCTTACCTTGATCGTCCTTAACAAGATGTCTGGGGCCATATATGATAGTGGAACCGCATTGTCAGTACCTGAAGGAGGGAGCGTGGTAAGTCATCGTGAGACGATCTGCCTGTTAGGGTCTAACAACCTCCGTGTTCCAGAAAAAGAGAAAAAGCGACACGGATCTAGGTCAAGAGATTCAAGACAGAAACGACCAGCGTACCGAGTGGAACGAGCAGGTATCAGAGGTGCAGAACCTATCACTGTGTCGAACGCTACGGGAGCAGAACGCTAAAGAGCAGGGGAAGCGTGTCGAGAAGAAGGTGCGAGCACGGCGTCGGCCGAATTGTTGTGCATGTCAGAAGGTCTCTACTTGTAATGATCAGTTGGTGTGCTCGAATTGTGGCCATGAACGCTGTGCGCAGTGTTGCTATGCCGAATACTAGCACCTCCATGCAGATCCGGAGCTGCATACAGTTAGGGGAGAAAATTATGACTTGATTGTGGCATCTGCAGCATCGCGGAATGGATAAATAGTCCAACAGAAGCCTGCCCCATCCAGGTAGTCGCGCAGCTGCTAACGACGAAGCCAGAGCTTACGAAAGCCGGGGTGAGCGCACAACGCGAGAACTCGAACATCAGCATTAGCGAGTGAAGTCAGCCAAAGAGGGAGCTAAGATCTTCGGCTGTTCTTCGGTGTCTGTACAAGCGACGGTGCGTATTAGAGGAAGACTGGCAGCGTACCGTACTACATGCGAAGTTTGCACGTGGTCCCTGGGACTCCACGTCTCTGGCTACGTCCTGAACTATGCTAGAAATGCTATTTTGTACACACAGTCCAGAAGTGGGTCGCTTGTAACTGAACCACTTGTGTTGAGATACCAGCCAGCTCGGTCTCAGCATCCTCGTCGGCCTCATACTTTTTCAGTACCAACAGCGTTGCCGGGCGCATAGGTCATGCCTGATGTTTCTGCGCCAGTGAAACCGTATGGAGGCGAGACGTTGAAAGTGAATGGCCATGGGGTTGGCCATGTACCGTGATGAGGTGGGTGCGTATTCCAGTCCTTGGCCAGGCAGTCTTGCTGGCTGTATTTCAGGGTCAGGTCCGCATCCTCTTGACACAGTCCCACTTTCGGCTTCCTGTAAGACAAGCAAGCTGCTTCAGAGAGTCTAGTGAGAGGGACCTCATGATATTTACCAGTACTCTGCGAGACTATAAGGACGTGATCCTGCTGCCATTGCCACATAAACTCAGCGGCGGCCAATGACCGGTTCTGTGCCAATAAAACCATCCAATACTGACGTGCTGACTGCAACATCGGAATTGAGATGATCACTTGCATAACCGGTCGTGATTCGTACCACTTCAGTACTTCCTCAGCACGAATTTGTAGTGATATAGCCAATGTGCGTACTTGCTCAGCACGCGCTTTCAGCTGTTCAGGGTCTTTCAGAGCTGCATCGTCCTTGCTCAAAGGACCGCGCATGCTAGAAGACAATTCCAGCGCTGTCACCAGATCGATCGTTTGGTCGTTTGCGACCGTGAAGTCTTCGTATCGAGCGACCAGCGGCCATGCTGGATTTAGGAAAGACCGGAGCGGAGGGTACTGCAGCAAAAGAGGTGCAGGTCGATATTGAACTGAAGGCAGACATTGAGGGAAATGCTGGATGGGAGGTAAGAGTGGAATTTGAGTTGGAATTTGAGCTGGAGGCTCAGGAGTTTGAGAGGTGGATTGATTGCAAGATTCGACCGAAGGTTGGGTTGTATTCGAAAGTTGATATGAACCTTGCATTGTGGACCGCAGACTTATTTACTGGAAGGAAAGGTGACAGTGCGTGGTAGAAGTACTACCGACCCAGACCGAGCACCCTTAAGTACTCAATTAACAGCCGAGTCAGTTTGTGTGGCGGCTTCATTTCCCTTGACGACAGGGAGATTATCAGCCAAATTAGAAGTCGTTGAAGTCGGGCAATGTTGCAGCCAGCCGCGGCCGCCGTCGTGGCAGGGGATTAGAGTACGGCTGTTCATGATGAGCTGATGTCAATGTCTGAGCGGGTAGACGTAGCACTCAGCTATGGTTGGCACGTGATACTCAACCACGGATGTGTGGAGACTGGCTCCTCGCAAGCGCGGCTCAGTTCCTGCAGCTTATGCACGGCTGGTATGCATTGGTCTACTAAACAAGGAGAGTGAATTTTTTTCGGTATATGTTGACGATAGGTGTGACTTATTCGTATGATGTACAGACCTCTTTGGTAAACAACTAATAAGCTGTGGAAAAGTGGGCCTGGTTTGAGTCGTTATTTGAAATCTACAAACATTAACACCGCTTATTTATTTAGGCGGAGCGATAGCCTAAGAGTTGCCTTGGCTAGAGCCGACCAAGTACTAAATTACCACTTAGAACAGTCATTCAAGCAACCCACTTTTCCACAGCTTATTGTTGTTTACCAAGGAGGTCTATAATGACTTAACGAACATTGGTATGAGCTCATAGAGTCAGTCGAATGTCTTAGCTCGTTCTTCGGCTGTTTTGTAGGGTCTACAGAAGGAAAGGCTTGTATCTAGAGAACATTGGAAGCATTCTGCATGAGATTTGTACATGAGCTGATTCCTAGGGCTCTGGCTACCGATCGTTCTCTCTGGCTTGTGCTAGAGTAACTAATGGCTACCTATACGAAGCGTAATCACCGGCTACGTTAAGCCTGTGCCAGAGCATCAATGTGTAACTGATTTTCTTCGTAACTGATAGCCTCTCCGTAGCCTCTGTTCTCTTTCCTCTCAAGGACCAGTGAATGTGGCAAGGATTCGCGGTTCTGGTAGGATCTCAGGCCTTGCCACATTTTAGGCCCTACTGTAGACTGCCTAGTATCGTTCAGAAGATTTTTGCTTCTCTGTGTCGATGATGAGCGAGCGCATCTCGCTGGTGAGAGTAGTATCTGTGGTGTTGACGCCGGTAGCGGTAGTGACCCGTAACATTGTGCGGACGAAGGATGATGTTGAGCGGGCTGAACTTGCTCGCAAGCGTCGGCTGTTTCGTAACTGGCATTGCCCTGTATTGACGCTTCTTGCACTTGGGGGGGTGATGATGGTGTTGGTGATGTTCTTTCCCACCGGGGCCAGCAATCATCACTCGCTACGTTGATATGGGTTGGAGCATAGCTGATACCAGTCTCAATCTGAATCGGACTGTGTGGCAGTTCGGAGCTCGAGAAGGCTGCCGCAGACTCAAGCATATCTTTGATGTCCTCGCCCTCGTCCTGTAGACCATCATGAGACAGCCCTTCCTTGATGTGAGATTTGCAATCCTTGTATACTTCCCATGTAACAGAAAGGAAGGGGAAGACGAGACAGACGGCAGTAGCCTATGATAAGGTCAGCTCAAGGTAGATGGGCGTGTTGCGTGTACTGACCGACCACAAAGTACTTATGGGCATAGTCTCGAGAAATCGCATTGGAGTACGCAACACAACTACGAACATCCAGATCGCTGTTAGGAGGTACCGTAAAGAGTAGATCAGGCAGAACCACCCAAACTCTCGGGTGTGGGTTTCTCTGAACGACCGCCATGCTAGACGTTGCGTTAAAGCGAAGAGCCAAAGTTGATCCGTTGTCAGCGCCCCATACTCTATCATTTCATTGTATAGTGGCCACTGAATAGCCAACTTTGGTATGAGTGTTGCTGCCAGGGTAATGAATAAGACGTAGGTAGGCAATGTACTTCTTAAATTGTGGACGGAATACATGACCTCTGCTGTTAGCATCTCAGCCTTTCAAGAACCACGATAACTTACCTCGGCGGTGCTGAGGAATAAGCTTCCTACCTTCAAAACTGATAGCCATACCTTAGGATCTCTGACGGCGCGCAATGACATCGCTACCATTAGCCATAGCAAGATGCAGAGTGTTATTGCTGCAGCTTGTAGGGATTCTCGAGGCGGGGCGTGTAACTGTCGAGTCTGGGCGTGTCTCCAGCGTGCGCATGTGTAAATTGGTTGGAATAAAACGATAGCTAGAGCTAATAGATGGAGCACAAAACCTGCGTGAACAAGCATGACTTGTTGATGGTTTGGTTGTCGAACTCTTTCCTGTCAAGGTAATGTGCTCCACGCTGATTAGCAGAGGCTCGAAAAGGCGGTCAACGTGTAGCAAGCTGGGAGAGAAGGCAACAAAAGGCAAATGCAGGGCACAACTTGTGCCCAAGAAGCAGGGCGCAAGGTTGGCGTTCATATACTCAAGGCCGTACTATAGATCAGTCTATCTATTCGCGGTACTTCGTTATCATACCTAGCCAATTTTCTGCATCCTTTCTGTCATCGTAAATTCTTGTTCGTCAATAGGACTAGGTCTATGCCTTTACTATGTGGCACTGGCTTCAAATTCGGTATGTCGATGAACGATCTGGTGGTTGATTCAGTGCCACTGTTGCAGATTAGCTTCGTGGGCCTGTCTCCACCAGTCATACCAAATCGTGCGCGAGTCTGGCGCCACCGGTAGGTAGGGTGATAACATCAACGGTGATTTCTCTTTCGACCGAATTAAGGAATATAGCCTGTGCGCTAACGGGGGCTCGGAAACGACGCCACATTAATGAGATGCGTGGAGTCCCAATTATCTTGGACCCACTTGTCCGTACGTACGGAGAAGTGGGTCCAACGCGATTGTACAATGGACGTTCCGGGTCTTGCTGCGAGCTTCGTCCTTCGGTTCTTTCACACAAAGGATGAAGGAGTCTGAAGCACAAACGAAATTGATAAGGCTGGTGAACGGGCTGCTCAAAGTGATCTTGCAATGTGAAGGCTGCACCACTAAATATCACGAAGGGGTGCGCGAAAGTGAGAAGCTACCCGCACTGGGCGACATTGGAGTTCAGCTACTCGATAGGCGGCCTGCACAGCCGTTCGTCCAGAAAGCGCGGTCCAAAAGCGACAAGCAACCCGAGGGTACTAGGCTTTCCAAGGACGACGAGCAATCCAAGGACGACGAGCAAGTCAATGACGACGAGCGATCCAAGGACGACAAGCGATCCGTCACCTGCCAGCTAAGGCTCAAAACTGTTCAAAAAGTCGTAGACGAGACGATTAAGCAATTCGAGAAGGGCCCTAACAGAAGCCTCAAGACTCTTAACGATCTTCTCAACGAACTGAGTGGAAAATCCAACAGTGACTCCACCCAACCACAAGTAGCAAGCCAACCTTATTACCCCGACATAGCGACAATCGCGCGTGCCGCTCAATCATTGAAGGTTCTGAGTGAAAAGACAGAATACATTCCTGCCTACAAAATCGTTTTTACATGTGCTCTTCATGTTGCGCATCACCACTACCATATCCCAGCAGAGGTTCTAAACGACTTATTCAGGTTGGCCTTTAGCGACGGAGGACAAAGCCCATGGACATCATACAAGAAAGGTGCCCTATGGTGCTACGAGCTCTATGGGAAACTTGTGAAGGAAGGCCGCACCAGGAGTGCAATTATCTTTTGTACCTGTAAGCACCAAGCATTCAAACACTGGTCTCTACTAACTTCCATCATAGGGAAGGCGCGCCTTGAGTCATGTACAGGCTTTGCCGATTACTATGACGAAACATTGAATCTAGTGTTCGAAGGCCTCAAAAAGGTGACCCACTTGTCAGGAAACGACAAAGATAACTTCAGCTTAGAGGATCTAATCCTAAAGCTCTTTCCTTCGAATTTAACGTAAGTTTTCAGTAACCGCTACGGTGGACCTCAGACTGACAAAACAGTGTTGCCGACGTGCAAGAAGCAATGAAGCAGGCAATCCTGACCAAGAGATCTCGAAAGAAAAAGGCACCAGAAGGTCTTATCAACGACGCTACTCAACAAGAGGGCAGCCTCTCGACCAGTTTGCCTCATCAGACGCACCTCCTACGATCACGGAATTTGGCCTCGATGTGCTCCAAGCGGAAAAGCAGTGAGAACGCTCACGCTCAAAGCCGCGCCAAGCGTGTCCAACTTCACCATAAGCGTTCTGGATGCCCAACGGACGGCCTTCCCCTGGATGGACCCATCTCTGAGCATAGCATGAACAGCCTTCCGAATAGTAGGACTGTTTTATCGGACGCCGATGCTGATGTGGAGCAAATCGCTTCTGAGCAAGAGGCCGATTGCGATGAGTTTTCGGCTGAAAGACACACCGATATCCAACCATCAGAGTTGCGCAGCCCAACACCCAGAAGTGCAAGCGCCTGCGATCGTGATGGTCCCAGCACTCCCTTGATCAGTGATGAAGAGCACAGTCCATTGCATCAAGAGTTTAGCGAACAATTTCCGGGGTCTGGGGTTCATGCCTTTCAAGAACAGGAGTTCCATGAGCCGGCAAATTTACTACCCAATAGGCAACGTCACATCGATACAGGGAGTTTGCGCATCCTATCTGACCTCAGTGGTGAAGAACAACACACAACAGCTATAATGCAAGGGTTAGGCGAGACCCTTGAACCACGCTGGTCATCAGTGAGGTTGTACAACTTCGACACAGACGTCTGGCCAAATGAGGTGGCCGGACCTTTGGTTTTCAATGACTTCGACAACGTATGGGAACAATGTGCGCCCGAACCACAATTTGTCAACTTTGATGAAATCTGGTCAAACGATGAGACCGGCACCTCATGGTTCAATCGATTTGAAGAGATCTGGCCAAACGACACAATCCAGTCGATTCCCAACTCACAGCTTTGAAGGATCTTGGCCAGGTTTTGATCAAAACTCAGACATCCCTTCGAAGACAAAGCACTAGATAAATTCCAAGATCAAGCGGCTATTTGAAGAATCTGGCTGAGAGAACATCCGTGCAAGTTTTCACTTGTTCCAAATGACATCCATATCCCTGGGGAGCCAGATCCGTCTTTTTTGCGGTATGATAAAGGTCTTCCCCTCTTCCACTGGTCCAAAATCAACATCTCTACCATCTGAGAGCTGCTCTTTCATGGACGAAGATCCGCCGATTCTCACCACAAACATGCGGACCTCTTCGTTCGTGACCATGCCCCACAACGACGACTCTGGATCTTGAGGTATTCGTCGCAATAAAGCTCGATTCTCCTGTCTCGTGGATTAGAGGCTTAATTCAGTACAGCAAGAGAAGCAAGCATACTGGAAAATTTTCTTGTTTTAACACGTCTCGATATTCTTTCAATGCCTCGTCGCTAAGAGTATCCCTCCATTCCTGTGTGCCTCCTCGTGTGCCTTCAGGCTTATGTTCTGCGAGCCACGCGCGTAACCGAAGAAAGCTGACCTTAGTACTGTTCGTCATGGGTGCAGTAAACTGGATAAAAATCTCCTTATGAAGGCCGCAATGTGTTTGGAATTGTGGTGGGGCGGAGGAGGGACCAGGCTGGACCAACGACGTCATGGTCACGAGAACAGCCTCGTGTCTGCCAAGGAGTTTCGAGTGATGAGACGAACGAGATAGCGTCTGCGTCTTTTTTTAGCTAGTGGTTGCAGCCTTGGCAATTGTCGAACGTTTCATAAATGCCCTTTGCTGTCGAAATTTTTTGGAAAAAAATCAAATAAAAGACGCACCCTAGACATTTATCTAGTCCTGTGAAAATGTAATCAATTGCCTTCTTGCCTTATGGCAAACAAGCTTGTCCCGCACAACCAAAAGTTACGCATGCTCTCTATCAGCAGACCTACATGGCTCCGACAACGCTTGACCAGGTGACGTGGCCACGTTGGTGCTCATTTGCTGCTTCGACAAAGTTTAGACTCAGGGGGTAGGTCAACATCCACTTCGGATTCTTGCTAAGACATCTTCTCACAGGCTGGGGAACGGAGCAAGGCACAGGGAGCCCGAATTCGCAAGCTAGTGGCATGACAGGCCATCATTTGCGATGCACTCTTGCACTATTTGTCAGTCCACGCCACGGACCTCCTCAAGCCGTCTCTGAAGCGGCTCGATCGGATAAGCGGCTCTTGTCGTTGGACAACCGATCCGCGGCAGAACGTGTTCAGGAGGGTCGAGCCAGATCTCGTATATAACAAAGCACATGGAGCAGACAATCATGCCCTTCGAACATCCTCCACAACCGACGATTGTCTCCTAAGGGCGACTCCGGAACTATAGTGTCCATGATACATCATTGCCGTGCTACGCACTGTTACGGTCCTTTGCGGCCCGGATCGACCACCTGTGCAGAATATCAGGTAGAAGGGTAGCGAGTTGAGATAACCTACGAAAACGGCTCTTTGATATCCCTCTTTACTTTGCAGTTAGAGGGCCGCTCAAAGGGTTTCTTGCTGATTCGAGAATCCTCAACAATGCAGGAGTTTGTTGCATCCTACCAGCTGTCAATTCCATCGTATAGGCCCTCCGACGAAGGTATCTGTCGACCTGCAGACCTGTTGTCGTATTCCTACTGTCTCGACCTCTCTCCTTGGGCCTCGGCATTGATTCGTGAAGCGAATCA
This sequence comes from Knufia petricola, assembly GCA_002319055.1. NCBI lineage: Eukaryota > Fungi > Ascomycota > Eurotiomycetes > Chaetothyriales > Trichomeriaceae > Knufia > Knufia petricola. The sequence continues at coordinate 8,449 of NMUC01000140.1, read as the reverse complement.
CAAAAACTGCGAGAATATCAGTAAGGTCACCTGGGAGCCTCTTATGACTATGCAACTCTTTGCGGACAAAGTGGGATTTAGATTTATCTACGAAAAAGCGGAACCACGTGTGAGAGGCAAAATACAAGACAGTTTGCCTACCATGGGGGGAGACTCGGGATATCAACCGGACAGGTCTCTATCTGGACAGCTGCAGAGATGGACTACCTGGATGGTCGAAAACATGCGACGAGACCCGCTTGGCTGCAGCACAGCTCCTGGTCTCAGTCAACACTACCGTCACAAGAACATTTGAGCCTCAAATTCAAGCGGAATCGGTTACGTGCACGAAGGCCGATGAACATGAAACAAGCGTGACCGTTGAGGATGACGGTATCTTCGACTTCGACAGCGACAGCGACACAGTCGTAGTCTCAAACACGTCGTCTCACCAAGAATGTCCAGCACCTGCTAGATTCTCTAGAGTCGTGTCGAGTGAAATGCACAAGTGTTCGAAGAAAACTGTCTCTGGAGAAGATTGTCATGCCAGACTGGAGCAAGCATGAGAACGAACAGCACGCTCAAACTGAAAGTTGGCTCTGTCAGAATACTCACGAAACTCCTGAAGTTTTCACCCAACGGGATACGTTTCAGTCGCATGTCCAAAACGAACATCATATTGAGGAGGCAGCATTGCAGCCTCTGGTGAAAACTTGCAAGTTGGCGAAAAGGTGGGCAGGGTGGTATTGGTGTGGGTTTTGCAAAACATACTCCAGTCAAAGGCCGGTGTACCACTTGAACGAATGGACCACATATTCCAGCATCTGGTCCAATTCGAGCAAAACCATGATAACCCAAGACACCATTGGGTTGAACAACCTTGTTCCAAATCTCAGCATACAAACACTCGTTGGGCATAAAGCATGGCAAGCGTGCCTCCAGACCTTTCCACAACATAGACCGGTTGAATCGGCCTCTCACATAATGCCTCCAGGCGCCTGATATTGGTAGTCTTTGCCTGCTGCTCACCGCTGTTTATGGTTGAATGTGCCATGCTTAAAGCCTGGCTAGGTGTGCCTGCAGTGTGTTGTAGGCATTGCACTTAGCGATACGACTTTTATGCATCAAGTCACCAACAGTGAGGCAGATCGTCCAGCACTCGATGCTCTCCTACCGCTGTGATTGATCGCTGGCTGGCATTGACGCCAGGACTATCGTGAGGAGGCTTGCAGGAAACGCGGCCCAACAAAATCCCAGGCCTGAGCCTTGACTCCAAGCGTAATGGTGCATGGCCAGTCCCTGTTGCTGGTACTTCACAAGTACCTCTACTGCAACCCGTACTTCTGCCCCCAGCAGCAAGGCGGTCTGTGGCTTGCTTGAGCACGATGTTTTCAGGTACCGCCGGTGAAGTCTGAACACTTCGCTTGAGTACGCAAAAAACACATGTAGGGCTCTGCTCAATGCCTTAGACAGAACAGCAGATTCATTCACACAAACCTCATGTTCCGCCACGCCTGCAGGTACATCGACCATGACGGCTGTCGACTTTCCACCTACTCCACCCGCGTCAGCCGCCTCCACCTCCACAACCTTCACAGATGTTGACGATTACAAATGTGTTCCTGATGGCCAATCTGAGGGGGACGAATCTCGGTGGGACCAACGTCTGGACAGGGGTGGATTTTGCTGGCACCAACGGCAGGACCTTATCCACAGAGGGCAGATTAAAAGAGGGCTTATCACTTCTTTCGAACACGACGACAGTGCCCCGGAAGTTCGATTATTACCGCGCGGAATGACCCAGTCTAACCAAAACTCTTGCGAGATGACTGCGGCTTATGAACTACGCAAACTCGACGACGACAACCTCTACCTACTGATCCGGAGTAGCAGAGATGCATCCAGATTTGCTACGTGCCGTCTTTCTACCCAAGTCCCTCTTAACGACCATGTCGTCCAGATCGAAGATGCCCTCACTATGTGCACCGTTTATGTCAAAGCACTTGGCGATGATACCTCAGTAGTCTGTTGCCACTTAGCGGAGGTCGTACGAGGCAGGGAAGCACCTTTGAGGGCTCAGCTCAACCTTGTCGGAGGCTGAACTGGTCTTCGAAGCATTGTTCGCGCGAGTTTCGTACTCCTGAAGATCGAAGGCGGTTAGCTAGTCTCTAAGATTAGGACTTGGCAATGAAATGTCAGCGAGGATAAATGCGAAGGGTCCGCAAGCCAGAAGTACACCGATGTTTGTCGACGTAACGAGGACTTTGCGCTAGCCGCACATGATTCAGATTTCTCAGAGCCAGTAGTCGATACATGCATGTACTACTTTCGTCTTGTAGTCCCTAGGTGGTACGCTGATCGTGAGTCCACTACGATAGTAGCCCACCAGTGGTCTGGTCGACTATTGTACCATTTTTCGGGTAATTCTCTGTTCTCTGCGGTTAAGTGCTCCTGTTTCCTCCCCGAGCGGGCTTATTATGATCTTGTAAGACAGTAAAAATACGGGTGTTGTATCGAGGTGGCTGCAGATTTAAACAGATGATGCAATAAGGCGGGTGCTTGCGCGTCGCAATGACCATCTTGACGTGCATTCTATGTGCTTGGACTTCGCTGGCCTGCAGAAACACGTGAAAATGTGCTTAATGCGTTCGGGGAACTGACAAGCAGCCCGCACAGACGAACGAATGCGGACAAGCGTATCCGCATGACTCGCCCCCAGCTTTTCAGCGTACAAATTTCAAGCAGCTCGTGTATTGCATATATCCTAGATTGGGTAGTACGCCAATGCCCCACACAGGTCAAGTGGCGGATCACACGAGTCCCCTGCCTGCAGTATACGCTCGCAGTCGCAGCTAAAGACTTTGCATTACAGCGTGGGGGCGCTTCTGGCTCTCCGAATTAGGCTAAGAGACTCCGCGGAGACAGTGCAGCAGGCACTTGGCCTTCGAGAGCAGGAATGGTGAAACTTTATAGTACGTCGATGGACTCGGTGTCCAAGTACCGCGAGATTAACATGATACAGCGACATACGAAGGTTATACACGAGGAAATGCGCACACAGAAGCATCTCGTTTGGGCAGATCGCGGACAGCCATGGACGACTATCCCTGATTCGGAAGTAAAGGATGCAGTAGAGCGTCTTCTCGAGAGATGTCAAGACTTGATCGGATCAGAGGTTGCGGACGTGACATGTCGAACAGCTATGACGAATCGACTTTGTAGTGCGCGGCGCAGCTGGCAACAGAGACAGAAGCGTCGGCCAGAGGCCGGTTTGTTGCAAGCGATGTAAAGCTGAACACGCTAACTTTAGCAGGGGCGATCGATAGCTCATCACGCGTCTTCAACGTCTTCAATATTGCAGAAAGTCCAGGAGCTGAGATGCAAGATCCCATGCAGGTTGCAATCAGCTACTTTGATGCCTGTCAGGTTGAGAACAAGGGAGAACTTAGGCTAGCGAACGTGAATACTCACCGGTAATGCTGAATGCTTACTGCTTGCGCTAGGACACGTCACCAATCGTGATTGACTCGCACTCTGGGATTGGTCCAGCCCCTAGCCATAGCAGTACGAAGAACCGGCTCACACGGGCTGCCAGCCTGCCCAACCTTGTCGCAAGTACATGGAATCAGTCATGGCGTGGTTGCTTATATGATTGTGCTCCTGGCTTGTGTCTTCACCAGGCAGGTCTACGCTCTGTGCAAAAGCTACATGTCATGGACTTTGCGATCATACATCCAGGTGGAAGAACCATCGTCCAAGTGCACCATCTTCTGCAGGAAGACCTCAAGCGAATATTCGCAAATGATCCTGATCAGAAGCATCGTATCGAGGGACTGGAGAGAATTCTTACAAATGCTCAGCTCCTTGAGAGATATCCAACTGAGATGAAATATCTCTTTCAGGTCTGCCGCTCACTGCGCAAATGTTTCTCAATCAAGTTCGTGGGCGACAGGATAGTTACTACCAACGAAGATCTGCAACCAGCGATTTATGAAATCGGTCAATTCCGGCACTGGCTTTCACAAAGTCGTATGCGACAGGTGTACCTCGCCGATTTCAAACGTCTCGAGGAAGCCTGCCGAAAATGGGAATTAGGACTGCGCTTAGCTCGCGGATCAGAACCCCAACTCCGAATCCGTTTTGCGAGCGACGGTGACAAATTAGACCAGGTCATTGTTGTGCACGAAACCATGAAAGAGAGCATAAAGGCCTTCTATAGCTTCGACAAGCCCTCCCAGGCTGCTATGATCGATATGGTCCTCTTCAAAAAATGGTTGACGGTAGAGGCACTACACCGGCAAACGTGGCCTGGACTTAGCTGCCTGAATGATGCTTGCGACGCAATCATCTCGGGCAACCTCATGACAGTTTCCCGAGAGGACGCCTTGAAGAAGATAGGGGAACAGCCATTTTACTGGTCATACCTGAGCAGTGTTGTAGGCGAGGGAGTTACGGCACGCATATCACAAGACGGAGAATTCGAGCCTGATTGCGAGGGAGAACAGTTCGTGATCCGAACTTGGGAAGTAGCTTCTGATGGTACCGGCAAATGCACTCTCTGCTCAACCAAAGCAGGAGTCATCGTGGTGAACTTCTCGGTCTTTACCCTTCGTGGCAAGATCTGCCTCAAGCTATATCCAGCGCAAGGCAAAATGTTGCCTTGCGACGTTGTATAATAGATAAATGTTTCAAATTCCACTACTGCCTTCCTCTTGATCCTCGTTCTTTGTCGCATGGACTTAGCATCTCCTGGTCTGTAGACCGGCCCACTCTTAGCAGGATTGAGGCGGTGCCATTTCGAGTAGGCTGAACCTGTGGAGCAGACGTGCCCAGCACCACCACTTCTATCCTTACGACAGGCCCCCATCAGTAATAGCTACCGTGAACACTTACACCGCCTTCACGGTAGCCTAAGGCGCTCACCGAGGCTTGTTTCCGCCGGTTTATCCTTGACTCATAAGCTGGACTAAACAGCCAAATCCTCCAACCTTTGAGAACGTCTTCGTCTGCTCTCTCAGCCATCCATTACCCCCTACTGTACAAATTACTCCTCGCCTTAACTTCTCTTATCCTCGCGTCCTAGAATTGATATTATAGCGATGCGGCTTCTTCAGTTTGATGAAAAGGGGAGACTAATCTTGACGGTCTTCAGCGGAAGGACTATCCCGCCGTATGCAATTCTTTCACATAGATGGGAGGGTGACGAGGTCCTCTTCGAAGATCTAGTGTACAACGAGTACAAAAGTAAGAATGGCTATCGAAAGATCGAGTTCTGCGCCACACAGACCGCCCAGGATCGGCTACAGTACTTCTGGATCGACACCTGTTGTATCGACAAATGGAACCTCCGTGAGCTCTCAAAGGCGATTAACTCGATGTTTTGTTGGTATCGAAATGCAACAAAATGCTACGTATTCCTATCGGATGTTTCGGTATCTACGGCGACAGATATACACCGGCAAAGTACATGGGAAGCATCCTTTCGAGCAAGCAAATGGTTAACTCGAGGTTGGACACTTCAAGAGCTTATTGCTCCAGAATCAGTCGAGTTCTTCTCATCGGAGGGTCGTCGACTAGGCGATAAACGATCCCTCGAGCAGCTAGTCCACAAGATTACTAGCATTCCAGTTGAGGCTCTACAGGGCTGTCCTCTAGAGAACTTCAATGTACCAGATCGAATGGCATGGGCCAAAACCCGCGAAACCACTGAGCCGGAAGGCAGTGCATACTGCCTTCTAGGGATTTTTGATGTCCTAATGTCTACCTCGGACACAGTGGATATATACCGCGTTACAACGAAGTGATCAATACGAATCAAAGTCTCTAATTACGAGGGAGAAACGCTCCTGGTTATTATCCATATATTCAAACTTTGTCCGCGGAATTTTAAGCTATATCTAAAAAGTGCTGATCTTGCATGAGCGAAGAGCGTTCGAACAGAGCCGGTGAACAAAACGAAATACTTTTGAAATCGACAGTAGCGGCAATCACTGGATGCTTGTCATCGGGGCGAAGAGTGCGAAGCTCCCCTACACAAGCTCGCACTACTTCAGACTAGGCACAAGCTTTATGGGCATATGGCCCGGGGCGCTCCATGCCTAGGCAAATACTTCGGTTTTGTTCAGCCCTTCTGCTTACAATGGATCTGCTTAAGGAGCACAGCCATCAATACATATCTGGTATAGCTCTTTGCGAAAGGACGCGGCATGTGTATGGAGGGTATGATCTGTCAAGTATACGGCAGATCCTAGCAAAAAGCTCAGGAGGTTCTCGTCTTCCACAGGGTCTCCTAGATAGCCCTCAAATTTGCAATCTCCCGACTTCATGCTTCGATACAATGTTTGAGCCGGGCCTCATAGGGACAATCGGCCAGAGATGCATGTGCTTTTGCACAAACTTCTAGGATTCTGCATTGGGCAAGCACCTATGGTACGAAACACAAGATCTTGCAAAAGGCAGAAATGATTCTGCGCGTGAGGAGAATCTAGCCAGAGGGATACCGTAGCATCCAAAGAAGCCCATGACCAGCTGGGCGCATGGAATTCCTCAGAGCTTTTGGTGGCAAGTGCTTCTGTGTACTACAAGACGTTCTCCCCGTCCGAGCCGTCTAGCTACTCATGTCTACGAAATGTCCAGAACAACCACCATCAAATGGCAGACAGGATACGATGCGCGTTCCAGAGCTCAATACGGGGCTGCTTTCACCGCGTGGATCAACCTTGATCCCACTCACAATGACCAAGTTGGTGGCAGAAACAACTGGACACAGACAGCTATGACGTTCGATGAAGCTCTTGTGATGTAAACAGACCGCTTTATAGCACTAGTAATGCGTGCATGACCTTGTGGAGGAGTGCGTAGATGCGGTAGCCGGTTCACAGGTCGAGTATCACTTGGCACGCCTGCCGGATGGCCGCCAGTTCTTCATACTGTATGCTAATACTGTGTGCGGGTCCGAGGTTGATTGCTTGCGCCAGATCAGTTCGGACCCGTTGACACAATATGCCAATGCTGACCATCCCGTTACGGACGGGGCCGCTTGGGGCTCTATCCATTAATGGCACCAAGCGGACGTTCATCCCGTTCCCAATTTGATTTGGCACTGCCTGACCGGACTGCGGTACAAACGACAAGTCGTGGACAGACGTCAGCTGCGGTGCAGATACTGACAGAGCAGACGTCTCTCGCGGGCTAGTGCAAAAGGGTAGCAGTGCGCCGCTTGGGTCGCTTATGCGTGTCGCCACCGCTGCTCTATACGACTGTCTCAACTCAGCCTTGTCGCCCAGGTTATAGCCTACCTGTGTCGGTCTACTTGAGGCGTCGAAAATGGCATAGAGATAGGGTTCTGCGAGGCGATGTAAACGCCGCGACCCGAAAGAAAGATCAAGCAGTGACCGTCGTAGGTTGTCAGCACCAGCCGTGATCATTGCATTGTCCGCGCGTGGCTTATTCGTGTCGCTCTTGGTTGAAATGCTGTCATACTCATTATCGGTCCTTAGATGATCGTTCATAGAATTGCTTTCGCCATCATCGCGGACATTATCATTGTCTTCAGAGGAAGCATCTTCGTAATGCTGATGACGAAAATCGGCTTCACGACTCAAATACCAACACACGTTCTCTAGAATCTCGGTTGGAAGCTCTGTCAAGAGCATACTGCAGCGTAGGCGTGACAATCGCGCGTAAACCAAAGCTTTTCAAGAAAGTCCTGAGAACAGATCTAGATCAGAGGTGCAGGAGGTGTATGTTGCAAGAAGAGAAGGTTATGGACGAGAGTGAGGGTCTACCTGTGAATGGTAGCGGCAGCATATATAATAGGAATTAGTACTGCAGATCAGGAATGGCACGTGCACGCAGGTCGACACGATAACGCGTAAGTCAAGCGTGCGTCATACGCGCCTGCGCGCTTGCTATTGTATGAGCAGTCCGTCCTCAAATCACGAAGCACATTGTTTTTGTTACTTGCTTGTGTTACACATGCATGCATGCCGAGACATCCTCCGGCAGATCCAGAGTCCATCCGAAGACCGCATGATGAAAGCCTCCATGGACGTGACGTGTAGAGCCGGGGAGACGCAGAAGCGAGTCGACCGCATTACTCGATTTCATCTCCTCGACATTGGGGGCAAGAGTGAGTCACCTTGCTCAGGCAAGTCTGCCCTTGTTTCGGACGTCTGGATTTCGGCTGACGGGTTTGAGTGCTCGTTCATGGCTCAAGGATGGCGGATCGAATGATCTTACTCCTTTGGTTGCATTAGTTGAAATCATCTCCAGTAGCACCTGGTCCAGAATTACCGCGGCGATATGAGGTGTCCGTCATCGTGAGAGTGTAATAGTGACTCGGTGCCTTCGTGCACACGCCCACTTCCAGCATCACAGCTTCCTTCCTTGGTCGCTTGGAGTTTAGCCTCTGAGTCAGGTTGACGTCGACGACAAATGTCTCTTTCTGTCCTGCTGACGTAGCTTCTGC
>NMUC01000139.1:0-27754 GCA_002319055.1 Knufia petricola | reverse complement strand
ATCGCAAGGGCCTGCAGAAGTCAGCGTGAAGGCACTCAAGGACTTGGCGAAGAAGGATTTGAATGCACGGCAGGTAGGTCACATTGTTTATCATTGAGCGTCCAGAACTGACCATTTGCAGATCAAGAATGTGGTGGCGACAGCACACGCTTTAGCCAGCAAAGAGCGGTCACAGCTCACAATCTCCCACCTCGAGAAAGCAGTACAAGGTAGCATCTCCTTCTGGGAGGACTTCAATGGTATAAATAGCAAAAAGGGAATGTACTATTAGTCATCACCACGTCAAGGCATCTAGTAAAGCGACTCTTAGGTACAGAATTTCTATTTAAGTCTGCGCTACAATACAGCTACAGAGCCTGTTTGGGTCTTCAGACATTAAAAATAGTAGCAGATGGAACCGAATTAGGTTCTGTGCACAATGGAAACCCATTCCTCAGAATGACTGACGTTTTATTTAGAATGCTTCGCAAGTGTTCTATTGCCGAGGTATAATGTATCATCATTCGCCAAGAATACTGATACAATATCGGCAAACTTAACATGTGATACCTAAGCCATGTGGATTACACATGAAAATTCCGCTTCGCCATGAAGATTTTGAGCTTCGAAGTCAATGGTGAACGTGATTTTCTGCAAACCGGACAGAGTATAGCATGCAAGACAGTGACACCATCTCCTTGCACTTCGGGCAATGGCTCCCAACGAGGCAGACAATGGCCACAATACAGATGACCACAACCAAGAGCGGTGCCCCTATTCCAAGATAGCTCTGACCGCAATGATTGCATTTTACCTCAAGTCTCTTTAAGCTTTTCTCTGGCAGACGCACTTCCTGCGTGAGCCTTTGGCGGGATTGTTCCAGTTCTCGTTCTGAAAGCGTTTTCGATCATGCGGACGATGGTTGGGATGATAGGCTTGGTCACGAGCCGTTAGCCTTCTCGAGGTGTTCTGGGCTGGAGCCGTTGAACAGGACTTCAATCTTGAGCGAGGTGATTCGGAAAGAGAGACGTCCACAGTGATCTGGATGCGTAGAGTACAAGACAAGTCCAATCAGTACGACGTGAAAATGCCCTTCATTCCTCAGTCAAATATATGGACCAAATATCGTCTGTCTGGTCCAATTTTCTGCGACAGGTTGGACAGCTGGCCTCTCCGACGACTGACACTCCTCCGCCGCTTAGCATTGCCTCTTCGGCCACAGCATCAAACCAGGCAGAAAGGCAGCTTGCGCAGAAGCCATGACCGCACCTAGTGACTCGGCATTTCTCCTGCTCATAGCAGACGTCGCAGATGAGATGGTCCATGCGCTGCAATTGGTTCGTTTTGGCTTTGAGTTCAATGCGCAACTGCTTTGCCTGTGCCCTGAGATTGGCTGTCTCGCGTTTCAAGGTTTTGGTTTCTTTGTCCTTGTCCGCAAATGTCCGCCGCCAAGACTCCTTGTCTTTCTCGCGCTGGTGCAGCTCGTGCTGGTAGTCACGCTCATACCTTTCCTTCAATTCTTTGAGTTTCGTCATTTCCTGCTTCTTCTTGTTGCGACTTCTTCGACGTGACCCTTTCAGCTTCGCAATATGCTGCCTCAACCCTTCCAGACCGATGCTCAGCGCTTCGGAGTCGGATGTGTCGCTGAAGTCGGCAGACGAGAGGAGGCTGATGTCAGTCATGATGGACTAAAGGGCTGTCGTAGAGCGGCAAGCTGTGATATCGGCTAGAAATTTTGGTTGACAATTGATAGTGCGAACGAGAGTGATATGAAAGAAGCGAAGACATGCCAGCAGAGTGAGGGCGCATGCTGGCTTTAAGTACCTTCCGCAGGCACAAGGTCTGCTCGGCCCCTCAATGGCGCGATGATGTTAACCCACCACGACTAACCAATGGAGTTGGGGGACAATGAAGCACCCTGGAATGCTTGTGCCGCCGAATGTGTCTCACCAATACCGAGTTCGCCTCACAGCTACAGATAGGCCAATTCGGCTTGACCAATCCGTAGTCCATCGCGAGCATGAGCCATGTCAGGGCATGTCGCCTGGAGAACCCCGAATTTTGAGCACTTTGTGATCTGTTTCGACGTTCAGGGCGGTTGGGAGCCAAGGGCCGCAGACATAGCGCAGAACAAGAGAAGGAGGAGAAAAAAAACCTCTCTCGAGTCTCTTGAAGACGACTCACTGGCGAAGTGCTCTTCACTGTCAGCTAGTTGTCGAACTCCTTGTCCTTGTCTTTGAAGTATGGCGAGTTGCATCATCTCTGAAGTTGCTGACGGCCATTGAGTTCATCAGGCACGAAGAGCAATCCGTGTTCAGCCTGGAATGTGCCTCATCGGCCAATACCCTTGCGGAGCACGGCCATACTGTGAGGCGAACTCCCCAAAAACCGTAGCTGGAGGTCAAAGAGATAGATCTAAGTCGATGAAGTACGAGATCTCTCATGAGGCCATTCTTCTGGCAGAGGATATAGATGGAAAACATTCGCGAGTCCATAAGCCGATTCCGCTTCGCCCTCATATCAACCGTGGCTTCCAAGAGGTTCACCACAAGTAGCAACAACGGCAATAGGAGGCCTCTTTCGAGATCCGGCCACAGCTGAGATGGCGGTCTGGACGGTACGTCGTTATCCACTCCCATGCTGTCTTGTACTGACGCCTCGACAGTCGGTCTATCCCGATGGGCGGCTGGTAGTAGCCGTTGGTCTAATTTGCCTGGCTCTAATCATTAGGTGGTGTGCGCGTGTCAGACGATACAGATCAGTACAGCTGGCTTCGCCTTAGCCATTCTGACCACTGAGCGACGATGATTCAATGACTGGGTTTAGTATCTCAGAGATGTGAGCGATCTTGAAAATCGCCGCATGAATGTCGATGGCAATTAGTAGCATTCGATAAGCTGTACAGCGCATGTCCGGAGGTTGTCGGTAAGGAAGTTCAAGGTCATTCCCACATTTTGGCGCAGCAGAAGCTGATAACGGGATATTGGCGTCGAAGGACTTCTCGTGATATTTTGTTTACCACACTGCTCTCTTTCTTTTGCATTATCAATATCCATATACTCTTTCACTGTAGGATCTTTCGGACACGCTCTTGTGAAGGGCACGTTGTGTGTCGAGTCTGGCATTCGTCAAAGGGGTTACTGTTCAGTTCAGCATGCGGTGACTGAAGAGCGGCATCACAGACCCCTGCTGTAGTAAGTTTTAGCAAGTTACGCTCCTCCCAGTGTCCAGGCGAATTTGGTGTGCCTGTGGGTGCGTTGCTAAGTGATTGTGCGTTCAAGGCAAGCTCGTTTATACTAGGATTCGGCTGGTGTTGGAGTGAAACCTGCATGAGACAAGAGCAAGCCCATGTTGGAGGCTATAGCTATCCAGGCGGCGGTTAGCATGGTGTCCGCGCATAAATGGCGAAAGGGTAGTAGCATTGGTTCACTCAGTGTAGGAATTGGTCTCTCAATCATAAGATGTGGTTTGCTCTGTTTGCTGCTCAGTGGTCTGGACCAGTTTGCAAATGCCTTGAAGTTGCGTTGAACGACCCCGCTAGGCAAATAATAGTGAAGCCTCGAGGAAAGAAACGGAAGTAACTACATCGAGACGAGCTCGGAAGGCTGTGATTCCGACTATGGTGTGGTCCACAACTAACATGGTGTAGTCCATAACTTAGATGGTGTGGTCCACAACTAACATGGTATGGTCCATAACTTAGGCACCTGCAACATGAAAAAGACCAGACGACCGCATTCAAGCAGAACGATGGTAAGCAGGATTCACCCGTCAAGTATGAGGCCGAGCACAAAGATACCGCAATTGATGCGCAGGATGCCATGACACCTGACAACTGGATACCTCGGAGTGGTAACCTAGTTCGTAACACTGGACCTCATCCGCTGAATGCTGAGCCCCGCCTCGAGGCACTGTTCCGAGCAGGTCTCATCACACCTAACGAGCTACACTACGTCAGGAACCATGCAGCTGTTCCTCGGTTATTCTGGGATACACACGTCCTGGATGTTTGTGACGGGGCGCTGAAGCTGAGCATGGACGGTCTTCAAGGCGGATTCGAACCGGTCAATATTGCCGTGGCACTTGCTTGTGATGGAAATCGAAGAGGTGAGATGAATATGATAAAGCAAAGTAAAGGCTTTTCCTGGGGTCCAGCTGCTGTCAGCTGCGCTTACTGGAAAGGAGCCTTGCTTTGGCAGGTGCTCGAAGCGGCCGGCGTACAACGCGACAATTGGAACGGCCAGCGAAAATTCGTCAACTTTCAGGGCGCCGATGAGCCCAGTGAGGGCAAGTACGAGACTTGTATACCTCTCGGCTACGCTCTCGACAGAGGAAATGACGTGCTTCTCGCATACGAGATGAATAACACGAAGCTGCCGGCCGATCATGGGTTTCCTGTGCGGCTGATGATCCCTGGCTGGGTCGGCGGCCGGTGTATCAAGTGGCTGGCTAAGATCTGGGTCACAGACCACGAAAACGACTCCTACTACCACATCTGGGATAATCGAGTGTTGCCTCCGTTCATTACTGAGAAGGATGGTGAGTTTGCACGGACCATGTTCCATCACCCATCAACAGCTTGCAACGAGCAGAACCTCAACAGTATCGTTGTGCACCCTGGTCAGGCAGAAAAGCTTGACATCGTTGATGTACTGAAGAAAGACAGCTACAGAGTCGAAGGTTACGCATACGATGGAGCTGGTCACGAGGTGCAAAGAGTCGAGCTGTCCATCGATGGAGGCAAGACATGGCTCTACTGCCTTCGTAAGTTCCCTGACCGACCGATCCGAAACGGCAACAAATTCTGGACCTGGATTCATTGGCACATTGACATTGACGCTGCACACTTTGTGCGTGCTGAGTCACTCTTTGTTCGTTGCGTAAATGTATTCAAGAATACACAACCTGAGGAACCAATATGGAATACCATGGGCATGATGAACAACGGCTGGTACAAGGTTTTCACCGACACAGACAAGGATGGGAAGCTACTCTTCCGACATCCTTACCACCAGGAGGACTCCGAGGGTTGGATGAAGCCATCTACAGAAAACCAGCTTGCAGCAGCTAAGCAAGATACTGGGGTTCCTGACAAGCAATTTACGAGACAAGAAATCGAGAAGCACAACAGCAACGAAGATTGCTGGCTAGTGATCAATGGCAACGTGTACGACATGACCAGCGTGCTACCTTGGCACCCCGGTGGCTCAGCAACATTGCTTAGTAACGCAGGAAAGCTGTCATTGGACGTTACAAGTCAGTTTGGGAGCATTCACGACGAGTATGCACACAAGAAGCTTCAAGAATGTGTTATTGGTCGAGTTACAGACAAAGCGCTGCACTTCATGAAGGAACAAGCCAAGGCAGAAGCCGAACAGGCAGCTAAAGCAGGGCCCTCAGACACGCTACTACAAAGCCAAAAGTGGGTCCCGGTTGAATTGATCGACAAGAAGAAGATTTCTGAAGATACGTTGTCTTACACCTTCTCCTACAAGGGTGATCCCTCGAAGAAAAAGTTGGGTCTTGGCACGTGTCAGCATATTCAGTTTGGTATCCATATGTTGGATAAGATGCTGATACGGCCTTACACCCCTACCAGGCCGATCACGGAGAATGACGACGATGGCACGTTTGAGCTCACAGTCAAGACATACTACCCGGACGAAAACCAGCCAGGAGGTGCGTTTTCGAACTTCTTGCTCGGACTGCCCATTGGGGAGTCGGTCGACGTATGTGGTCCAACGGGCGAGATAGAGTACCTAGGGAACGGCAGGTTCGATATCGAAGGACAGGAAAGGCAGTTCAGCAAAGTGAGCTTGGTGCTCGGTGGAAGTGGTCTGACGCCAGGATACTCACTCATTGAACGTATCCTCAGGGAGAACACCGGTACTCAAGTACGAGTCATCGACGCTAATAAGACAGAAGATGACATTCTATTGCACCAGAAGCTCGACGAAGCAGAGGAGCAGAGTCAAGGAAAAATAAAGATCACCCATGTTCTAAGTCATCCCAAGGACGCAGACGAATGGAAGCAAAAAGGAGGTTTGTCAGGTCATGTAAATGCGGACATGATTAAGAACAAACTGTTCCCACCAGAGAAGGGCTCAGCGGTGTTCCTATGCGGGCCACCGGTAAGTCCACAGGCCAAGAAACCACGCACTGCTAACATCAGCCTAGGGTATGATCCAGAAAGCAGCTTTGCCGGCGCTGAAAGGTAAGCCACACCATATCTACACCACAGCAACAGAGTCGAACTAACAAATCATCTAGATTGGGGTTACACTGAAGACGAGAATTGCTTTGGTTTCTAGATTTCACGTTGCTCGTACACGGATCGGTGCGCAGGGTCAGTAATTCGAATGATTAGGGCGCGAGCGAAGCAGGATTATTGGTTGTTGATGCAGCAGGTGGATCGGTAGGACCCAGGAAGTTACGGTAGGAGGCGAGCAGAGGCTAAACATAGAACAAGCAATTGTCCTGCGTCGGTGGCTTAGGCAGTGCCTGAGGGTTCGAGCTACTGGTTGCTGTGCCACCATGCGAGGTTGCACGAAAGTTGAGCCATTGCGGCCCATAGGAAACAGCTTCTGAATCATAACTTGTTTCACCATTCAAAACTTCATTTCTTCCCGTTTGAAAAGCGTAGCCATCTCGCAAGAACCACATGTGAAAGGTAAGAACATTAGGTACCCTTTTCTCTGCTGACCTCATCGCTCGAGTTTCAGGTTCTGTTGTGGCGAGAAGCCGTGGTGGCGCTTGCACCGTGGCGGTCGCTGCCAGTCTTTCGACAGGCCAGGACGAAGATCGTCTCCTCGCGTCAGACCGAGGCTTTCTGCTATCAGAGGATCACACCGACCACCAATGACGGCGAGGCCAGCCAAGTCTCCTAAGCCAGGAATGCAGTCTGTTTTCCAACTTCACGTGCCGTGCCATACGGCCATCAACGCCAACATAAGGATCCTTACAAGCTTTCAACACCAATCCTTCCCACTGTTGCGTCACGGCAAAGGCCATTTGGTGGGCCAGGCGGGTTGCACTGTCCGGGACAGTAAAGTTCATCACGGTCTGCTCGCCGATTTCGGCACGCCCAGAGACAGGCTCAACGAGGTCGTAGAGGTATCGTCGTCGCTGTGTGTAGGTCTCGTCGATGCACTTGTGTTCATCCCGCAGGAGAATGTCGTGGAAGACGATCATGAGATGTTCGTCGGGGTCCGGTGGTGAGTCCTCGGCACATCCCAACTGGGCCCTCTCGAGTGACATACCTCCGAATCTGGTAAAAGGGCATGATGTCTTGAGCATCGTCATTCCACACGACAAGCTCACCTATCAGTATACAGTGTTGTTGCATTCTGCACCCTTTCGTGCCCATGCCCAGACATTGTCGTACCGTCGACAAGATCGAGGCACGATCGAGAGTAGAATCGCGGCCGCTTTTGGAGAAGAACGTGACATTCGACATTTGGCTACCGCTTTGTTTCAAGACATGGACTTAACAATATTCGTCGTCGTACTTGCGCTCGACAGTGACTTTTTGGTTGTGCATGAGTCGGTGACCACGAGGAATGCTGCGTGCTTTTCCAAAGTAAGGCAGGCCAACCAGTATGCCAGCTCGTGACTGCTGAGCTTCTTTCCTTGCCACTCTTCTTCACCATGGATGAACACCAGAGCACTAGACGATGAGTTGAGCGCCGGGAGCACACGGGGAGACCGTCATGCACCAATTGCAAGGTCAATATCTCCGGAACGGCGACGGGTCTCAGGTGCTTGAGCAGCAGATGAACCGTCCATTCGAGTTCCTATGCCGACATACATCGGAACAGGTCGACCAGCAGATCTGATGCTGTGTTCCGGGAAGTGTTGCCGTGCAGTGTGCGAAGGTCTGGACTCGAGAAGTCGCAGGTCGCCGCGACACAATCCAAGGTCGCGTCCACTTCTTTCACGGTCAGCGGTGTTTTCGATCCACGCAAGTCGGCTGATTCGGCCACCACGTGCATGATGGCTGAAGCGCAATCGACGTTCTCGTTATCTTGCAGCTTCTGTAGTGTTCGTCGCCGACTCGTGCCGAAGCCCCAAGCTCGGGTCGCGATGGCAGTGATCTGCTTCTCTCCCAATCCATGAACTGGGTCGTATCGCTTGCATGGGAGCAAGCATGACACCAGAGCCACGGCGTGATCTTTCGGCTCGAGACTGCTGACGTACTGGTCGAACCATTGTTTCGTGATGCTGTCTGCTTTGTTAGCTCCATCAAGGGAATTCAGCTGCTCCCAGAGCAGACAGACGTCGGAAAAAGGCAAAGACATGGTGAGATGGGGAAACCTCAGGAATCGCCGAGCTGCTGCCCAAGCGCTGTGGAACCTGTGCAATGTCATGCAGACGGCAGTTATGGGCGAAGCATTCTTTCATCAGGTGCGGTTAGTCTCCGTAACCTTGAGTAGCCAGGGAGTAGTTCTCATGGTGCATCGTGCAGTATGGGATGGTAATCGCTGCAATTTGTCGTATCGTTGGGAGATTGTACAGTCGTATTTGGATTACAATCGGGAACAAGTATACTTGTTGGTTCGAAGATCTCTTTCTGCACGACATATTACAAAAACATTTTTCCCTCTAGTGAAGCAGTCGTAATGAACAATTTGTGATGAAGCGGAAAGAAAGAACTATAGAGACGACAAGCAGGAAGCAGGTCTAAAGGCAACCACTCCGTACATACATATTCATCTGCGCTATTGGCTTTCGGTTCCTTATCGAGATATAAGGAATTATACCAGGATCCATTTTGTCAGTAGGGACAACGATACCTGCGTCGCCGCGACTGAGTACTGGTGACGTACCATCCCTGAAAATACCATGCGAACGCTCAGCTTCTCAGGAGCGGAAACCTGTAAGCATTGCAATCGTGTCGATGTGCGGTGGGACCTCCAATACTGTGCCGTGTCGGTGACGCTTGTCCGGTCTGGCGAGTATACTCGATTTCTGGATTCGAAACTTCCCTGCCGCCACTATCGTAATAGTTTTCGTTCCAATTCGTGGCCCTCCGCAACTCATCCATTCCAGAATTGCGGAAGGTTAAGAGCTAGATCACACCGGGCATGCCTCGGTTGACACCAGGCTCTCCAAGACCAGGAACGATAAGTGGAGAACTCTTCTCTAATGACGTGCGGAAGACTGGGAAGAACTTTGCGACACTGCTCTTCGGGCCGTAAGCTTCCTCGATAAGGTAAACGGTTACGCGCCACCAAGCAAGCAGAGCAGCAAGGAGCCAAAAGTAGGCTGCCGCCTTCATCCCGTCCTTGACGCCGTGTCCGTACGCGAAGAGGCAGCATGCGATGGTGCTCCCAATGGCCAGACTGAAGAGAATAGCGGCAAGGATAACATCGCGGGCGGTCGTTGCGATAGCCTGTACATCATTATCAGTCTAGTTAAACTACTCGTACAACCAGGTGAGGACTCACCCCCGACCAAGTAAAAGCTGCCATCACGACGAACCAAATCGCGAGTTCAGGAAAATGGGCCCAGATGCTCTGAGGTTGGATGGCTCCGGCTGCTACGAATGCATAAAGCAGTCCAATACTCATCCAGAATGAGCCCCAGAGCGTGTGTATGACCGTCACGAGACAGTCTCGCGCTCGGTATCCGAACAAGCCCGCAATGAACTGTGCCAGACCACCCCAAAAGGCGATGAACGGAAAGAAATAGAGCGGACTCTCCGCATTGCCAAACCATTCAGCGATCCAGGCAGCGGTGATGAAGGTGGAGCCGGCGAAACCTGCAAGGCCCAATGCTGCGGGCGGGGCAATGAGCTGGAGGAAGACGCTGACGTGCGGGTCCTGCTTGAGGACAGCCTCAACCTTCTCGTCATTGTCTCAGCGAAGCGCCATGGTGCAACGATTAGGTGGTTTGAGATGGCCAAGAAGCTTAGAATCGCAGTCACAGTATCAAGGGGTTGCCAACAGACGTGGGTAGAGGCATGCCATATACTGTTGACTGCCGTATCTATTGGATTAAACTGCTCGCGGGAATGTTGCGGACACCAACGTCACAGGGGGGTGACGGCAAAGAGACGTACTACATCATAGCACATGGAGAAAGAACGCCTGGGACGATTGGGCGTGGCAACACAGGTATCGAAGCGTCTTCGTGTTCATCAACTGATCCGCTGACCTCCGCGGAAAAGGGATTTCTGCTCACTAGCCTAGTCACAGCGTCTTCAGGAGAGCAGATATCATGTAAGGTTCCTAGGCGGACGGATGCACGGCGCGGAAGATATACAGCGCACTATGCCACTGTTATGTTTCCTGAGGGTGATGTTTTGTATCGGCACAGCCGGGAACAGCTCGTACCTGTGGCCCACGTTAGTTTCGGAAACCATCTCCCAAACAGGATAGGGTGACCTTGACCGCAACGGTGTCCATGTTTACGTAAGCGTCAACCAAAACTTGCCGCCGAACGCTTCTAGCGTGCTGAGCAGCTTCTCCGCGGTCTCGTCTTCCCACCCTGAGCTTCCCCAGCTCCCAACCTGGAAGCAGACAAGCCTTGCACAGTGGGTCGTAACCCTTGCTATAAGCACGGACCCACTCGGCTGGGCGGATAAGTTCGCTCAAGCCATGGCCACAGCAGACGTAAAGCGGGTTTGTATTCCCATTAATAGAACGAAGTGTACTCATATCGGGACAAGCCTGCCAGCATCCAAGTTACGGGCTGAGGCCGGATCCAGGCGGATAACTACGAGGTGGATTAGCCAGACCAGACGTCATTCTTTTCACGGTGGTGGGACGCCCGTCGGATACGCTCTTCGATTACCACCGCAGAATCCAAGAATTTGCAAAGCCACTGACAGGAAGTATTGAAGCATGTCTGTCACTCGATGGGCGATACCGCGGACGATTGCATCACAGGGTTGCATGATGCTCTTTGAGCTTCTTCAGATACTTCTGTGCCCACTCAGGCATTTGAGAGATTCAATTTTGCCTCCGAGCAAAAATACATGTGTATTAATCTCCAAACTAACCTCCGCACAACCCCGTTGAAGATCGACCAGAACTTCATCATGTTGAAACGACTGATCTCATCCAGGCAATCCAAATCGAAAGATAGACCAGAACCGGTACGTCGCATTTTTGAAAGGTCGAATTTGCTGTAAATTGATCAAAACACAGAAGCATGGAGCGGCACAAGAAATGATTGATTCAGTGAATGAATCCGAACCTCACGAGGGAACGCTCCATCAGACTCCTGCTACAACGAATCAACCTAGTCTACCAAACACTCGATCCGCCTCAGATGAACCAGTGGGCGCGGAATCACAAAATCAACATCTGTTGTCTGATGAAGATAGGACGCCAGGCACGAGAGACGAGCCCCTTATGCAGGACGAGAGGGGAAATTTTGAACCTCAGAGGTCTGATACTCCTCCGCCGGCTCGGAAGAGCAGACTCAGTATCTTTCACTTGCGCAAAAGATCTAAGACTTCTCAGAGTTGAGAGGTGGTTTGCAGACAATTTGATTTAGCTCTAACAACGACATCAAATAATAGCGCTGCCCGCATGGACTTTGCATTTTCCAGGATTCTGCCTTGACCATAAGTCGGCATGGTGGCTTTTTCACTCCTCATTGCTGCCTACATCTACCTGGATGTAGCTCCATGTATATGTTGTCAACCTTTCGCCATCAACGGCAAGAGAGAGTGAGCGGATCCCGAATGACTAGCTTAGCGATAGACTCCATTCATTACACAGATGTCTCCCTTCCATTAACCCTGGCTCCATCATGGCAACCATCAGAAACTGCTGTCGTACTTCTTCCGACATGTAGAAATCGCCAACTGGAGTCAGTGGTGATTCGTGCTTGGTTCGAAAGTTATAGTGAAAACAAATTGACGTGGTTAAAACAGATAATTTCGATTACTTTTGCGCTTACAGCGTTCCTGGTGAGGACCAAGCCGACCGTGTTCCACTCTTTGATATCCATCCACAAGTAAGGAGACAAAGGCGGTATTAATCCGATCCTAGAGTTGAGGGCAGGAAGAAGAGTGAGCTGAAAACACCCAGCTAATCCGTTTCGTGATCGAAGTCACTGAAAATGTGTTTTGGGGTCTCCGCATGTATTGTGTGACTCAATCGTTGAATCGCATCACTTCAATGAAGCCTTCACCTCTCGGAGGAGGACTAACCAAATCAACTTGTGTTTTTTAGCGTATTCAAGAATAAGCTTCCACTCCAACAGCAAAGACGAGCGCAGGCTGGTATCAGTGTTAATCGAGCCAGGTACACCACCGACGATGGAGGGACAGAATTGGTGACTGGGCCAGATGGTGCTTACCTTCAAGGCGTCAGAGCATACCAGCTCGACCGCCTTCCTGCTATCTGGTTGCGCATTGCGGACATGCTTCTCCGGCCGCTCAGCTTGTATTACTGCTTGCGCCGTCGCCAGAAGCCTTGATATGCTGGAACCTGCGTCATTGTGACATACTGGTAGGCAGGCACGACAGGCCGTCCATGTCACCGACCTAGGCCGGTGCTGCAATGGCTACGGGTATGCTCAGATGTCGCTTCATGGGAGCAATCCATTTCCGAGAAAGTTGGTGTTACGAGAGACAGGCTGGCATCGAGCGAAATTGAGTGGACAATTTTTTTCGGAAAGACATGGCTGGACCTCTTAACTCGCTCTGAGCACGGGGTTTGTGCGGCGAGGTTGCACCGTATTATGACTTGGAAAGTAGTCAATCCTTCTTGACAGACAGAAGCTGGCGATATTTCGGTCAACATCAGTAGCGCTTCTTTCGTTTTGGTGTAACTCCACCGCCCTGGATTTACCACACGGTGGTCCACACCACGTTACTGAAATGGTACAAGCCAGCTCCCCGTATCTTGGTTGGCATATAGGATTGTGGAACCTTATCGGTTCTGTCGGCTGGACCTTGTCGGCATCGTTTGGCTACTGCTCACCGAGTTGGTGTGGATACCAGAGTGACTTAACGTTGTTGTGGGCATCAGCAGCATACTTGGTAGGGAATGTGCTCTTGTGATATGAAGCGCTCGACAAGTACCCAGTGGAGACAAAGACAAAGAAGAAGAAGAAGAAGAAGAAGAAGAAGAAGAAGAAGAAGAAATGAAAGCTGGAGTAGGGCGTACATGTTCAAGCAAGTTGTTGTGTGGCATTCTCTATCGTACTCGGACCTGCTTTGCAGCCATCTCTTTGATTTCTCTTCATGGATCCTGCACACGTCGGAGCTATGTCTCTAAATGCCCAGGTCGTACTGCAGCACACCGCCAAACGTGTCAGTCACCTGGCTCACCACCACGCCCCTTAGCCGTGATCAGCGTCGTTGTCGTCGCTGGGGAATTCCTCCTCCTCCAACGCCTACCACGAGACCGAATCGGATCGGAGAAGTCGTTAAGTAACTGCGTTGCCACCGTTGCCGCTGCATTACTACAGATCTCCGGCATGATCGCCGCCACCACACGGTGTCCTCCTATCTTACCTAGTGTGTATGCATTTTGATCGCCACTCGTGGGTAGGGCCTAGTGGATCTCATCAAGCATAATGTCCACTGGGGCCCAGCTCGAGACAAGAATGGCGTCCACAAGTAAGGATGAAAAAAACTTGTGCCTACCAGAGTTATGGTCCACCAGGAAATGCTGTTTTGACAGACTGCCAAAGCTGAATGTCCCCAGCAGAGATAAAGCTCAAGCAAATTCTGCACCAGGAGATTGGTTGTCGTGACTTTTGTCCATGCTGCGGATGGATATCGTGGGCCACCCAGATCTCCGCCACCTAACAATTGCTCCTGAGCTGCACGGGAAAGACGAAACGAGCCAGACATAGCGGGCGGCAATCGGACGCATTCCATGCAGGTTGCTGCGAGGGACCCTCCTGGGACACTGTTCTTGTACGAGACACTTCTGAAACAGCAAGCTCACGCCAAACGACCAACTTCGCTGGCGAATCGCTTGTGTCTGCGCCAAATCACCAGTGTCTATCCAACCAAAACGCTATGTTACCCGCCACCTTGTGCCGATCGTGACTTGTGCCCTGTATGGAGGAGGGATGGGTTTTGCTTCGTCTAGCTGAAAGCAATATGATTTAATTTCTTGTACTCATTAAGATGCATGTTTTCTTTGGTCGTTGTGAAAGAAGCTCACCATGACCGATCCCGTCAGCATCGCCACGGGTATCATGGGTCTGACCGCGTTTGCGATCCAATCCGGGAAAGCCCTCTACAGTACGATCGAGAGTCTCAAGCACAACGCCAGAATCGTGCGTGAGTTGAAGGAAGAAACAAGGTCTCTGTCGGGCGTGCTCAACTCTGTGGAAGAGACGCTTGCGATCTCGGAGATCGACTTTTCAGCACTGCAGATACCACTGTTCAGATGCGGTCGCCTCTGCCAAGAGTTTCTCAGTGCTCATTGGTAAATGCTCTGCGCATACAGCCAGCATAAGATTCAGTTTTCGTGATTTTTTCATTTCCACTTACAAGGGCAAAGATATCGCCGAGCTTCGATCGCTTCTTGCAGCGTACAAGTCGACCATCGTCATAGCTCTTGCCGACGCGAACATGTGAGTTCCCCTCTTAATGGAAAATGCACGGAAAACGATCATGTAGACAACAAGTCAACATCACCGCCAAACTCCGTCGCGAGAACAAGCAGACGACCGACGATACCACCTCCGATTTACACGAGCTTTTTCGGAGGTGCAGCGAAGCACCGCAAGGTCCGTCGCCACGAGTAGATACCGCCGCACAATCAGACGAAATCGAATCATCTGACATCGCGGAGGAGAAGGCAAGCATAGAAGAATGTCTGATGCGCACCGATGAAGAGTTTGACAGCATCAAATAATGTCTATCCATTTGCCAGGAAGCCACAGAACAAGTGACGAATGAACGAATCAATGGCTTTGAGGATGTCAGCATGGCTGATGATGGAGGGAGCAGGTCATTGTTTCCACCTTTGGAGATCTCGTATCGGCGAAGCGCGTGACGGCCGGAGCACGATCGACGCAATTGCTTGGCCAGATGTCGGATGCCTCGCTCCAGCAAACCTCGAACGACTATGCTGCCAGACACAACAACGATGTAACGTCAAAAGGAGCTTCAACCGAGAATGGAAGCGCGAAAATCAATCCATCAAAGTCACAGTTCACAGGCCGCTACGGTGCAGGACAAAAATTGAGCTGATGAAAGGTGACCGATCCATCGCTGTGTCTGGGGATTCTTGGGAAGTGCCGAGCAGATGAGAAGCTGAATTGGTCAACGATGCATTCTACATGTGTAACAGCATTTCATATGTCTTTCTCCTCGAGTTGTACATTTGGAAGCATTTGCTTGTTCTGGGCTTCCGGTCAGCAAAAGATCAAAGTTTTCACCAAGGTTTGAATTCTCAGAAGTGATCCATATCGTGGTCATTGACGTCTAACTCGTCGATGGAGTCGAAAGCACGACGAGATGAAACGGATCCACTGTAGTACCGGATGTCATTCTGCCTTCGGTCGACAAGTTATCAGACAGCAGCCAGGCCAGTGAAACGTGATGCCTTCCACTCCCGCCAAGCCAATGTCTGTTGCTAGGGAATTGGCTATCTGAAAATGCCGCAGTGCCGAACCAACAGCGTCACGTCGTCCGAAGAGCAATCATCGAGCACAAAGCAGAGATGGAGTGGGAGCAAAGTCAACATGGAAAACCAAAGTTCGGAGTGGCTCGAAACTCAACATACAAGTATCGAGTCGAAATCGATCATAACATACATCATCCACAGCCACTGCCCAAAAACAAACACGTTCCGCAATGTCGTCGCTGAGGCCAATGCGATCCAGATGGTTGTGGGCGCGGAAGTAGCTAGCATATCCGCCGATGGGATTAGAGCAGCTCAAGGAGCAACTCAGTACCGCGGCCAGATCCCGGACACGACTCTGCAACAGCTGACCCTTCAGAACAAGGCTGGACGAACAACGCGCGGGTCGAAGTGAGGAAAGCAGGGAATTGGGATGGATGGATGCACGACTGTGGCGCTGTCCAAGAACACACAGTCCATATCCTCTGCAGCCAAGGCAAAAGGACGCGATGAGGGCGCTGTAGATGCGGTAGATATGAACATATTGATAGTCAAGAAATGCTTGGAAAGGAGTGTCGTTGAAGTTTCGTTAAATAGAGGCATAAAGGTGCAAGGTGCTGTTGATCCATTCGGAACATGCCCTCTTCTTCGAGGTGTTGTGGATGATTGGTTCGGTCGTCTCGGTCCGCTTTGTAGTAGTACCTCTCGTCAGATAATTGTTGAGTCAAAGATGGAGGCTGAACATGGAATGGATTATGCATATTGTTCAAGTTCGCCGACTTGTTGTAAGATTGATATTGTTCGAGCAGAGGCGGCACTGGTGGGATCTCATTGCCGACAGAAGCTCTTGTTTTAGGCGTGCCACCAAACGACGAGCCTGCAGTCGCAGCTGCCAGACTCCCATCGTCTAAACCAGAAGTTGTTGGGCGAAAGTCTCCACCGGACAGCCTTTGAGATGGTAGACCCGGAGAGAAGACTGAGTCGACGAAGGAGGAAGACGCGGCCGATCGATAGGAGCGAGAGAAACCGGTGCTGCTTGCGCTGTATCGCTTCGACTTAGGGACAGGGTATTCTTCGCTCGTTAGTGGTGGTGTGGTCTCGACAGAGCTGATCTCGTCTTGCATTTCAGAAGAACCAGAGTATAGGGGTGACGGAGAAGAAGCTTCGCTGGGATCAATATGTGGTACATCCATGTCGTGTAGTTCCGCAGTGCTCTCCGCATTCATGTTACGTAGAACCGATGCAGCTTCCAATAACTGAACCTGCTGATGCTTGGAGATCAGCAGCTGAGAGGTCACGGCCCAAGCAGGATCATGTTCCCACCTGGCAAAGGTCAGCAGCTATCCATTATCCAGCTCGTACCTCTCGAAGGCATACATGTGCTTGGTCAAGCAACTGCTGTGTTTATATCCCTTGCCACAGGCGCCGCAACGAAGCTCGCCCTTCTTGAAGTTACCCTTGACGAGGTGAGAACCTTCGCTGGCACATCTGTTCCTGTTCGTGGTGGTGCTCCTGTCATTGGGTCTTGTCTCTTCATCCATAGACACATCTTCGAACGTGTCCTGCTCAATGGAGTTTGCAGTAGCACCTGGACCGAAGTAGGAATGCATGCTTGGTCTTGTACCCATTGATTGAGACTCTGAGATCTTCTTGGCACCAGCACTGCGACGGTGAGTAGGCAGGCGGACCGCAGAGGGGTCCCCGTTTTCTCGTACGGCGGCAGCGATAGCAGCCTGGGCTGTGCTGGAAGCAGAGGCATTGACACTTTTCCGACAACGAACTCGATGTGTTGTGTTCGTAGCAGACAAGGACAACGAGTTTGAGTGCGACCGGTCCGACGAAGACACCCGAGGAAAGCTGCCGGAGACGGGACGAGAGACAGATTGTTCCTATAGTAAGCAGTCAACATCCGTGCTCACTAAGCAGCCATGACGGGTCTACTTGATTCTGCTTGGCGATAACGTCGCGCAAGCTGGCGACCAGCCATTTTATCTCTTCCCATCGTGTTGGCCGAGGGTGAGGGGACCTTCTTGATCTCGTCCGTAGTCTTGTTGTGCGTCCGCCTTTGACCATCTTGGTGGTCCTCGCTTCCCCTTGTGATTCCGCCTCTACCGTGCCTGTGTCCCCGTTGTTGCTTGAATACGTCAGTCCTTGCCATGGGGAGCCATCAAAGAAGGCGATCGGTCTCGTTTCGCGCCGCGGTCGCGGCTGGTGGCCATTCTTATTTGTACTCTTGTGGGAAGTTTTGTGGATCACAGTGGCTTCCATTTCCCTATGTGGTCTTGGTCTACTGAGAGTGTGCAAACAGATGCGGGTTGAATCACTCACTTTCATGTATAGAAGAACGACATTTCAACTAGACGACATCGACGAGGCTCTTCAATTTTTAATCGCAGCAGGCCAGATCGGGAGACAAAATATAACAAGTTTGGAGTTTTCGTGGAGTAGTAGGATTGACCTCGAGCACCAATGGAGCAATACACCACCAAGCGAAGAGCTTCTGCCAAGCATGCCGTCTTTCCATGTCGAAGAGTGTGTCAAATTACTCGAGCAGTGTCAAAATCTCAAAATTATGCAGTTACGATTTGATGGTGATATAGTCGGTACAATGTCCTCGAATGACTATCGAGCCAATGAGGGCCTCAATCGACCGCGGTGTGTACACGGACTTGAAAATTTGGATATCCTTGATATGAGCTGTGAGCCTCTTGATCATGCTTATTTTGCCGAATGGTTGAAAGAAGCCATGTTGCTTCCCAAACCAAGCGTTGCTTTCGTTCCAAGCCATGTCTGAAGTGGAGCAAACTGCTTTGCCAGCGTTCACGCTTGGCTCAGCTAGGGCATGAGAACGTGGACGATTGAAGAAATATGGCTACCAGTTCGTGCATCAGCACTATTGCAGTGGTGATAAGTTTACTGGCGGGAAGCAGGTTCGTCGACGAGAAGAATGGCTTTATCTCTCCTGGCACGGAGGCACTGAGTGACAATAAGGTCAAGCGAGAAGGGCTGTGAAAGAGTTAGCAATTCAGGATAGGGTGACGGAATGGTGAACTGGTGATGTAGATTCGAACTACGATGGCGTGACGGGGCGGGTCGACGAACAGAATGATGAAGGAGGTAGAAGGTGCTCTAGGATCAAGGTGAAGCCGAAGGTGGAATGATCAGACAATTTAAAAGGAATTTGCCAACATATAAATATCAAAACAGACCTTTTGCAGTACAAAAATGTCCCATACTTTTACACGTCCATATGTTTGTACAGCCTCAAGAGTTCGTCTGCCCTGCCGCATCCCTAGTGTCTTAGGAGCTGCCAGCTCGCTCCGTGACCTAGTGGATCGTCCACGATAGATAACATATCGCTCATGCATCAACCTTTCCGGTGCATTCAGGGTAGGTTGTTGCTTTTGATGTACATGCCGCATTTCCGTACATACAGACTTCGACTTAGTCATTTTAGGGTGAGCATCAGCTGTATGTACGGTGAATTTTAGTCTTAATGTGACCGACTAACCCAGTGACAGATAGGAATTGAGAATCCGACGAAAGGTGAAGGGCGCGAGAAAGCCATGAATGACAATGGATTTCTCAACTGCTTTCTTAACCCGACCTGATCATTTGCCATCGAAAGGGAACTTTGTGCTCGCTTCTTCCTCTGTGATGGCTTCATCGGCTTGTTCACACGCCTGCACCCACCACTCGATCACCGTAGGAAAATCTTTACGTGCTGCTTCTAACCTCCCATTGGAAACATAACCATCGGCGTTGGTGCCGAGCATCTGCATGACCATTGTCCTCACCGTTTGTGCAGTCTCGAGCTCTTCAAACAAACTCTCATGCGTTCGAATCTCGGCTTCCGTGGGCGTGTACGGGCATTGCCCTTGGAACCCTAATTCAGACCAGTCACGGTGTAACCCAATGAGTTCAGCTCGAATTGCCGTAGCACCGGCTGTCCATGGAATCAGGCAAATTCTGAACAGTCACGTGTTGGCTTCAGGTAATTCGGAAGCGGATCGGAGTCGTTCCCCGGACAGCTTCATGATTACATCGTATGCTTGGGCGCATATGGAACACCTTTCGAGCTCCTTTGTAAATTGGGCTTTCTCTTGCGCGTCTTTTGACGTGCATAGCGTGATGGGCGGTATACATGCGAAATCAAGGTTGTCGGACGCGAACATGAATGCAGGCTCAATGCTCGCACCCTGCCAATCGATGACAGCGAGAACATTCGTCGGTTCTTCCCTGGAGACAAATATGTTTTTCATGTCGAAATCGGGGTGACATAAGACCGGGCTAGCCGCAGCCTGTATCCTAGGATCTTTCACCATTGTCTGCATTACAGCGCCACAATGTTGCAACAGCCTGAGAATTTCTTCTCCATCACCTCTCCATGCCGGCGTCCCCGGTGGTGTGCGCTGGGGGACTCGTACGAGAGCAGTGTACAACCCTGAAACGAACGCTGGTAAGCCTTTCCCTGTTGGCACGCATGAGCTTCAAAGGATATCGATGTTTTGGTACAGGTTGCTCATATGGGCCTTGGTCACCTCTATCCTCGCCATGAAGCTTGGTTTCATCCACACCGCATTTCCAATATCGTGATCCACAGTGAGGGCCTATGCACCAGGTCCCGTCGTGAGACAAACTTGCTAAGCCCTCTTCAAGATATTGGCCATAATTGAGGCTCCCATAACCAATGAAGGTGATCTCAGACAGTTCGTAACAAAGCGGGAAAGTTTCTCAGTGCACTGGAGTCGTTGGAGAGCGTCCATCGTATCCCAGACCTCGCCCAGCCTCACTCCATCAATGAAATCCATGATGATGTATTCTGTTCCGAGTTGTCCGTGCGAATTGTTGTTCCAGTTCAAAATCCTAGGTACGGGCACGGTGGTCTTTTCCGAAACTATATGAATGGCATTAGCACGTTCCGTCAATATGACACACTGTCCAAATACTCAGCTGCATTGTAGCCACTTCCGAGGATGTCGTTAAACGCGGAGGACCCGCGAGTTTGGTGGGTATTTTGGCCACAACTTTAACACCACTATCCATTTCGACGACGAAACATCGATTGAAGCCCCCTTCGAATTTATGGATATTTTTAATTGCGGTCGTTCCAGGGCAGACTGCTAATGCCCTGGCGCATAATTCCTGGAAGTTGAAGTCGACGCGTCTTGCTTCCCTCTGAAGCCGGTCTTGATGTAGCCATCCATCAGATGATCAATCCTGCACCGTAACTCGTTCTTAGCTACAGTACAGTGCGTAGATTACGGATCCCGCTCGAAGCACCGGATACCACCGCCTCGCCCCACTTATATATTCGCACTTATCGCATCTAGCCACGCATTTTTAGATCGAACTCTAAATGCGATCCATTCCTGGTTAACGGTAGATATTGCCGAAGCCGCCGCGCCGAGGGTGTCATGTGCTGGTGAGCAGGCAGAGCTGCAGCCCAATTGAATGCCACAAAGAAGCGAGCTCGTATCCTATTTAGCCTCTGTGCTTTTTGAGAAGCAAGCAAAATCTGCCTTGTGCTTCGAGACTCGCGAGTAATCGTTCCTCACGAGTCCGCAACCCCGTCAAAGAGTGTGGTCTGGTCAAAAAGACAGCCAGCGTCACCCACAAGCCTTCCCAATCCGCTTCGCCGCTATAGAACGTCGCTCACGGGCCTGGAGAATAAGCAAGCTGGTCGTCGCGACAGTAGATCAGAATTTCCAAAATCTGGCCTCGTTAGCTCGACTGCTATAATTTTGAACGCTCCTGGTGTTACATGGCCATTGTCCAAGGTATGCTCAAACAAAGCGTGGTTGAGGAGGTCTCGAGCAGGCGTGCCCTCAGCTGCTGTCTGTCAGTGACTTGCCAGTGTGATGGAGCCATGCCATAACAAACCCGATTGCTCAAGTTGCCACACCAGGTGGGTGCGCCGAAGTCGAGTGGCCGTCTTTCGACTTTCGCACAATAGATACGCCACATGGGCCAACAGTCCCCAGCCTGAAGCTACCAAGACGACCACATCGTGACCATCGAGGTCGATGTAACCGGGAGGGACATTATTGGATCCGCACTTAAATGGCTGCTTCGTCGACTCTTCGTTGTAGAACGGACGATGCTCTGCAGCAGCGGATGATTCGTCTTTGAAAATATTGCTTGACATCCTGCTGATCCGATGCTTTACCATTTCCAAGGGAATGTAAATGCTGACGAGCTTGCTGTTGATCTATAGAGACTAAGAAAAGGGGAAGCGGACAGCGATGACGATGTAGCACAGCCTCGAGGAATCTTGCAAACAATCCTCCTTTTGGGTGGCTATCCTCATTCAGCCCCCAAAATTTTCCAGGGGTGAATCCCAAGGGTTGTGACCTAGTCTGACTCGACTGACGCCTGCTGCTGCTAGGGCCAAGCAGTATGGAGCGACACTACGAAAGCTTGTTGGCATTCGAGTTAACCAAAGCCGCACAGTAGCCTCGATGACTCGTCAATGACAAAGGTCTCGGCCGCAAGGCAATCTTATTCCACAGAAATTTCTCTGCGCAGCTCAACTGAGAAACTCATTCGTGAACAGTTGCTCTGCCACTAGGTCCTCCTTCACCACAAGCTCTCTCTCCTTCAACCAATCAAGCCAGACCTGCCATCTCTCAGCCTTCAAGCTTGACTAGAAGAATGTACAATGCTCTAAGATGAAGTCACCATGATCCTGAAACAGTCGCTGAGTGCTTGTTTAGCGTAGTCTATCTGCTAAGTCAGCCACATCAGCCACGTTCTTGAGGATGTAGCTCGACAGCAGCACAAATCTATGTTTGATCTTGCCGGGGACGACTAGTCAGCAAGAGCCTTATCGACGTGACTTGCCGTTCATGCGGGAGAGCGGGGACAGTTACTGCCTGTGCGGGGGATATGGGACGAAGAATGCGAGTGGCTTTTTGCTGGTCTGTAGCTGAATCCGCTGGCGTCGACGCTACGAGCATCCGCGCGAAGCCCCTGTAAAGTGCTCGCCAAAAATTCGTGTGGCGAGCCCTGTCCGATTTGGTCAGCGAGGCGCTGGGCTTAGTCCAAGCCCTGCCGAGGCCAGATTGTCCATTCGCTAAGCCAAGTGCTTTCTGTATCCCATCCATTCTCCCCCGTCGATGAGTGCCTGGCGTATCTTGGCGTAAGGCGGCATCACGTTATTTCTGTGCGAGGAAAAGATCTGATCCACAAGCACTTTCGCCAAGCCTTCTAATTCATTCCAATGGGTTGTTTGCTAATATGCGAATCTTCCCAGGGGTCGGGAGGCGGCTGTGTTCTTGGAACGACTCTCAAACTATCAATCGACACCCCGCTTGCTACGTCTCTGTTACGGGACCTGCAAAAAGCTCCACTAATTGTAGTCGAATCCAGTTCATGAGACGCAGGTACACTAAACAGGCCTGCTTCACGTCGACGGCGAGCGCAACAGAAATGGACCTGAATATGATCGCCGACATACTTCTGCTGCAACTCATCGTGGAGCTGCTTCAGGCTGAGAGGGAATATATCGGGTGAGACCAATTCTGGCAAAGGTCTGGTGGACCCGATGTGGCCAGAATTGAGCATTGGTGCATACAGCAATGTCGAGGGATCAGGATCGGGAATGAAGCAGCTGGACCTCCGCACTCTTCATCACTGGAAGGGCGCAGGCTGACCTCGGGAGATAAACACTGGACGAAGTCGCTGACCACAATAGGGATGTTAGCACCGTAGTCGCAGGCATGAAATGACACGCTATGGGAACTTCCGTATGCTCACATCGGTTGAACACCCTTTTAGGTGCATGAAGTGGCGCTATTTCATGTGATCCAAGCGCAGCGCAACACGATTGGCCAGATCCTTGTACAACTAAATGGGTTCCTAGGATCAATTGAGCGAAGACCGTGGGTTTGTAGATGCATTCCATTCGTCTGACCGTAAGACGCAGGCACCTCATTCCACGATCTCGTCGAGCCGTATGTTCTGTGGGGGCTTTCGGCCAAGATACTCCGAAAGCTCTCATCGGATGCTGAAAGAGTATAGGAGGTTCCACACAAAGACTCTCTTGCTGATATCCCGATCCCTGTCGGGCGAACGGGCCGGAGGAGCCGGAGAAGGGTGTATCCTTAATGAGTAGCCCCGTTCCTGTGTGCCAAAAGCTCCACTGCAGGCGTCAAATATCAAGGTCCCTCTCCAAGTTTTCATGATCTGTACGATTAGTTCTCTCACATACACCAGGCCACCTAAGTATGTCTTGAAGATGCCGATCTTCAGCAATTACGAGCCATTCGCCGACATCTCAACACGCCTTTCGATACCTTCATTAGTGTTCAGTATTGTTACTCCCCTTGTTGTCATTTGCCGCTTGTTTGCACGGTCTATCCATGGCGGTAAACTCGGAGCAGATGATTGGACCATCCTGGCATCATTGGTCTTCACACAGACGGTGAATATCCAGATGATCGATTGTTGCGAATGGGGATTTGGAAAGCATACGGAGCTACTCAGTCAGCACATCGTCAGCAGGACTCTCAAACTTTACTGGTTTGCACAGATCCTGTACAAAATCGGCATTGGTCTCACCAAGGTATCTATCCTGGTTTTTTACTATAAGATATTTGGGATCATTCGCTGGTTCCGAATATCCTGCTTGGTGGTTACGGGGATTGTCGTCGCCTTCACCATCGCCAGCGTGGTGACCTCTATCTTCCAATGCTCTCCTGTCCAGTTCGCCTTTGACAAAAGCGGAGAGGGCGCCTGCATCAACCTAGGGAAGTTCTGGTTTGCCAACGCAGGATATAATATCAGCACCGATGGGATTATCGTTCTCATGCCACTTTTCGTAATCAAGACACTCCAGTCCCGGATCCTCCCAATTATCAAAATACTGTATAACATTTTTAGCTGAACCAAAACTAGTTGAACCGTAATAATAAGTATCTTGTGCTTTTCTATAACCAATATTTCCACCTAGACTCCTGATCGAAAAGGGAGTCGATGTACACGCCAACGACGCGTGGCACGGTAATGCGTTACAAGCGGCCGCCTCACGCGGAAAGAAAAGCATTGTCGAACTGCTAATAAGCAAGAATGTGACTCTGAACGCCCAAGGGGGTATGTACGGCAATGCGCTTCAGGCAGCCGCCCAGTTGGGTCATGAGCCGACAGTTCAGCTACTCCTTGAACGAGGGGCAAACCCGCACCTTCAAGGGGGCCACCATGGAAACGCCATGATTGCAGCTGCATTCAATGGCCACAAGGAGATCCTCCTTAGGTTTCTCAACCTAGGGGCCAGTGCCAACATACAGAGTGGTACGTGGGGCAATGCATTGCAAGCGGCTTCTTACGAGGGGCACAAATCAATCGTCCAGCTATTGCTGGATAGAGGTGCCAAAGTTAATGCACGAGGAGGGAAACATGACACCGCATTACAAGCAGCCGCTTACCGCGGATATGAACACATTGTCGCCATACTCCTCAACAAAGGCGCCAACCCTAATCTTGTTGGCGAGTTCCATGGCGCGGCACTGCATGCAGCTGCTAACGAGAAACACGAGCAAATCGTGTCACTGCTGCTCGAGAAGGGCGCCGACGTCAATCTCAAAGCTGGTCACTACCTTCACGCTCTCCTCGCTGCAATTGCCGACTCTTTATTTCGCTCTAAGAGTGACCCCCAGCGAGTCGTCCGCATTCTTCTTGCCAATGGGGCCAATCCGAATGCTGAAGGGGGAGAATTTGCCAACGCTCTACAAGCGGCATCTGAAAAGGGGCTTGGCGGGGTTGTAAAGGCTTTGCTTGAAAAAGGTGCCGATGTGAATGCTTCAATCCTCACTTTCGAAGCTTCACCTATCTGCTGATGTCTGGTCCGCTCCCAATCACAAAGCCTTCCTAGGAGCCTGTGTCAAATTTGTTGATCCCGACACCAAAGAGACGTTGCAAGCGTTACTAGCTCTTCCAGAGCTGCCAGGACTGGATGGTCCCGGTAGCCATGGTGGAGCTGAACAACGGAAGCTTCTTCATCGCGTCCTCCAAGATTACAATATTTGGCACAAGATTGGCTTCTACACCGGTGATAACCACGGTTCGAACGACAAAGTCTGGCGCTTGCTCGGCGAACACTTGAACGGAAAAGGCATTATTTGGGACGCGAAGAAGCAGCGGATCCGGTGCCACGGCCATGTTATCAACCTCGCTGTACAAGCCTTCCTTTTCATGGATTCCAAGGAAGCTGTCCAAGCGGCCCTGGAGCAGATAGAAGAGGGTGACGAGGCCGCGTTCGGGGCCGACTTTGTTGACGGGTTCAAGGTGCAAAAGGCGCTTGGTTGGCGACGTTTGGGCCCTCTTGGCAAAGTCCATAATACCGCGATTCATATGCGAGAAAACGATTACAGGTGGAACCTGTTTAAGAAGCATGCTGGGAGAGGACTGGCGCTTGACAATGACACGCGCTGGAACTCATGGTTTGTTCTTTTGGACGTCGTGCTTGATCTGCAAGAGCATGTCGAATGGTACCAGAAAAGGTACTATGAGAGCTTACAGGAGGATTATCTAACACCGGAGGACTGGCGGACGTTAAGAGAGACGCGCTCCTTCCTTCAGCCTTTTTGGAGGATAACCCAGCTTACAGAGGGCCGCTACGCCACGCTCGATCGAACGCTTTTTACCATGGACGTCCTCCACCGACACTACACTCAAGCCTTCAACAAGTACGAAGACAACCACCCGCTTCGCAGCTGCATCGCCGCCTCTTGGGCAATCTTTGACAAGTACTATCAACTCACGGATGAGAGCCCTGCTTATGGCGCGGCCATGATCCTCCATCCATCACGGCGTACTGCCCACATCAAGAAGAATTGGCCAAAAACATGGCACAAGCCAGTTTTTGATGCGGTAAAGAAATATTGGGAGGATCACTACCAAGGGCTGCCAATCGCCACCACCATGCCTGAACTGGTTGACCAGTCACGGCCTCCAGATGAGTACGACCTGCTCGCACAGGAGCTTGATGTCGTTGGTCCTGCGATGAACGCACTCGACGAATACAAATCCTTTACCGCCCAAACCCTGTGGCCATTGACTGTTCGGCGCTTGCTTGGTGGCTTCGAGAGGAGCAGCAACAACGATATCCGCGGCTTGCAAATATGGCCATCGATGTCCTTTCGATACCCGCTATGTCCGCCGAACCTGAGCGCGTCTTTTCAGGTGCACGCCGTACAATCTCCTGGGACAGATGCCAGCTTGGAAGTCGGACAATTGAGAGGGGAGAATGTCTGAAGAGCTGGATCAAAAGCGGCATCACCCAGGGTATTCCCATTGAGCTGGTGGAGGAGAGACCGGTAGACACGGGCACAAGGGCTGAATGGCGCGCCTCATCATCAGATTCTCTGGCAGATGAAAGTGCTGATGTATGACGTCATTCCTTGTATTCCATATGTATGGAATAAGTTTCCATACGAGGCAGATTGTATAATCCATAACCATAGAGCTCCATATGGAATATGGAATATGGATAGAAAGCCTGGCCCAGCGCTGGGCCGATCAACATGGACTACAGACATTAGTCAGCGCTATGGGCCCTCTGTTTAGCAATCGCGATGTAGACGCTCCAAGACACGGGAAATCCCCAAAGGCATGCATCAAGTACATGCGAGGAGCATCGATTCGATTTGCAGAATATGCATGCTGTGTTGACGAGCAGTTGTTTGGACTCATCAGCCACCCAACATCTACAGCACAAGGCAGCGATCCAACTATCGACGACACTTGAAAGAGCCGATCTCAAAAGGATTTACTGCGAGCTCCAGTACCGTCCGTATC
Organism: Knufia petricola; assembly: GCA_002319055.1. Taxonomy (NCBI): domain Eukaryota; kingdom Fungi; phylum Ascomycota; class Eurotiomycetes; order Chaetothyriales; family Trichomeriaceae; genus Knufia; species Knufia petricola. Next base: position 434 of record NMUC01000139.1, on the reverse strand, counting down.
GACTGCGTGCACCCTACAATTGTGGGTGCGATCACCTTTCAATACCAAATATGGCCCGTCGATGAGTCATTTGAATTGTTCGCATTCTTGCGAAGGCTTTCACTCAAGAAACCAAACGCTCTGTGCGTGAAGCAAACTGCAGCGACGGGCGACAATTTCATCGACAAAATTTCATCACATGAAGTCGTGGTGCGAGTGGCGTACATAGGGCTGGCTCAGAAGCACCAAATAAGAGCCTGTCAGCGAAGGGGGAAACGAAAGAAGGCGGAGCTAGAGCAACAGAAGGCCCAGGAAAAGAAGCGGGGCAAACAGCGAGCAAAACTGGAGCAACGAAAGGCCTAGGAGAAGAAGCGGGTTAAGCGGAAGAGGTTGAAATTGCAGCTGCAGCAGGACGCATGTTTATCGTAGCGCTTGGCACCCCCAAAACGGCCAAA
>NMUC01000138.1:0-27797 GCA_002319055.1 Knufia petricola | reverse complement strand
TTTATGTGCTATGCGTCGTCGCAGAAAATGGTGGAAAAGACAGCTCTTGGCCACCTAAACCTGTCATGGCGAGCCTTTCCCCTCCGAGGATGCATGGGCTGCACTCTCTTGGTTGCTGGTGGACGGTCATGCTGACCCCCTCGATCAACCGCGGCTGACCCGTGTGGAGCTCGTCACTACTATAGCGCGAACGCGTTATGACGGCTTTTGTCCATCGAAGTGGGTCGATCGGAAGTACGTGCATGACCTCTGACACCACTTGTGTTTCATACTTGCGGCGTCGCGGATCGGTTACCAGACCATCAGAACAAGTGGACGAACGGCGTGGGGTACAGACGGTTAAAGAGGCCCATCTCCCAGCCGCACAAGACCACCCCTCAGATCTGACTCGAACATCGCGGCTCACCATGGATTTCGGCGGCCACCTCACCTTCGATCACGGCATGGACGAGGAGATTGACGAGACCGGGCTGTTTGCCGAAGCCGCGGACGACGACTTCTCCCTTCCTCCCACTCAGACGACCGTCCACCCGCCGAGCACACAACAAGCGGGACCGCACCCGGGACCACAGGCGGGCACCAACAATCTATCGGGCCTCAGCAAGGGCGCCCTTCGCCGTCGAGCGCTGCCGTCGCGACCAGATGCCGCCGGCACTGCTCCGCGTCGACTGACCAGCCCCACCAACCGGCGCAGCGTGGGATCAGGAGTTATCAAGTCGCGCCCGAGCCCGCCGACTGCGACCGTCCCTATCTCGGGATCGCTGAGGCGGTCTCTCCAGGAGACTTTCCACCGGGCCTCGCCGATCCAGACGCTGGAGAGTCAAATGGCCGCATTGCACGCTAGGTCCGAGATGGGTCCACTGCTGTCTGGTCGACGTTGATCTAACCCGGGTGCTAGACTGCAAGCTTTTGAGGATCGATTGAGCGAGATTGAGGTGAACTCGCAGCGCACGCTCTGTCCGAGGCTAGATTTGAAACACATCTCATTGTATTTCACCACGTCCAAATATCTTCTTCCCCCTCATTTAGCATCCCTTAAGTACGACACAGATCACCGAGGTTATGGACCCCATCGAGAGTCCGCTTGGGTTTCTGTTGTGACGCTGTTGTCTTGTAGACAGCTAATGCTCGTGTGTACGTCCACCGCGCTTGGAGCATCCTGCCTTGATCAGTATAGAGAAGACTGATGTTATAGACCGTATCGAGAGTCGAGGTGTGCTCCGGTGCTAGTGCTGCACATCACGACGCTCAGATAGATCGCGTGCTTCAATTGGAACAGAGTGGCTGCAGTGTTGTGCTTTTGTACCACAACCAATAGTTTTGTCGGCGGTACGTTTCAATATTGTAAAGGATCCAGCGACAGCAAAGACTACTCAACCTGGCATCCTGATCCATGTTGATCACGTGACTCAAAGCCTTCGGCACAGCCTCGTCCACTAATCTTTAGCCTGAAATGCGCGCCAGAGGTCAGGGCTTCGCAATGCCTTAGCAACCAGCGTTTGCATTCCAACCATCACTGTAAGGCCAAAAACGTGGTCGCTGACTCCCTGATCAGCTAGCTCTGTCATCGCGCCGCGCGTCTGTGTTCACCGACTTGGAGATCTGCTTCTCCGTTCTCGACGATGCTGTGTCCTGTGCTCACCCTCGTCAGCTAATATGCACTACCACTAGCGGTACTGCAGACGCGGCTGGTTGGGTCCCATGCCTGCGCTGACGGAAGCTGACGACAGATGTGATCGTCGTTGCCTCAGCTTGCCCACCACAAGCCCCATGATCGGTACGATGGCCACTACCAGGCCGACGATGGCGAGGACCGTATCTAGCGATAACGACATGGCGCAAGCAGCACCACTGCCTGTCTTCTTCTCTTGTGTGCGCGCGTTCGACCTGTCTGCTTGACCGATGAAGGGACAGAATGTGAAAAGATGAACAGCCATATCTACAAAAATGGACGGGACGAAGTGGAAGGGGCTTGGAGGCGTGGGTTACACAGCATGGTTGGTCCGGCGGTTGCCATCATAATGTCTCGGTCTGAGATATGATGTTTGGTGCACGGTTGCACCGTATGCGGGCAAGGGGTCATGCAAGGAGTCCTGCACACTCCCTTGTGCGCGTCCATACCAAGGACGTTTCCGACCGACCGACGTCCAAGTGACACACGGTTGCGACAGGCTTTGACAGTGGACGTGAGCAGAATGAGAGATGCTGACAGCCGGTGGTACAACCTGATGGTGCGCCGAGAAGGAAGAAGACTCTGCTCCCCTTATCAGCGCCGAGGAACTCATGAAAAGTTGTGGAGCGATGCGAAGAAGAAAGATCGTGCGTTCCTTTTAGCCATCGCAGTGAGGTCGAGACTGATGTTCAAGGTGAGGTGAATTAACATGGACGTAGCCGGTCTGTCTTGCATCTGCTGCTGGCTAACGATGCTCGTGCTTGTATCGTCTTGGAGCTCAAGCAAGCTGAACCGGCACCCGGAAAAAGCCACAAGCATCAACGAATGACTGCTTACAGATGAAACCATCCCTTCGCCTGACTGCCTCTTCACATGTGACGTATCCAAGGTCAGCAGCGAAGACCTCTGTAGATCTGAGTCTGTGCATTTCTATCTTGCTGGAGCTATCCTCTCGAGACCACCACGAATTCCATTCCTTTGTCCCCTCTACTGTTGATGTTTCTTCTGCTTCCTTCGATACCGCTATGGCCTTGCCTTTTTCCACCATCTGTTTGCTTTGGGAGCAGCTCTCATCCCCGGACGGAGTCAGCGAGGCAGACCAAATCATGCAACAGTGGTTTGAGCAGCACGTCAGCAGCCTTAAACAGGAAGACCATGCTTTGGCGTTGTTGTCGTGCTTGCTGCCATGCAAGCGATACGATCGCATTTATGGACTCGGGGAGAAGCAGATCACGGCCATCGTGGTCCGAGCTTGGGGCATTGGTTCGAGCCGGCGAAAGGCGCTAGAAAAGCAACAAGATAACGGGAACATTGATTGTGCTTCAGCCATTCTGAACGCGCTGGTCGAATCGGGCGACCTGCGCGGGTACAAGACACCGCTGACGGTGCAAGAAGTGGAAGCGACCTTAGACCGTGTTGCGGCAACCTGCGACTTCTCCAGTGCAGACCTTCGCGAACGGCACGGCACCAGCTCCCGCACCACGGCGTCCGACCTGCTGGTCGACGTGTTTCGCAGTATGTCGGCACAGGAAGTCCCGTGGGCGATTCGTTTGCTGCTCAAGGACCTGAGACCAGCCGTCGTCCCGGAGACGTTGGTCTTGCAGCTGGTGCATGACAGCCTGCCGCATGTGCTCCACGTGCTCAACTCAATGTCTAGTGCTCTGGCGTTCATCCATGATGAAGAAGAGCGACGGGGAAAGAAGCTCAGCTGCCAGGAGTTGCAGACCACGCTTCAACCACAAGCTGGGACGTTGGTCGGGTTACCCGGTTTCGAGAAAGCACGCGGCATTGTTCATGGTCACCGACTGATGCGCGACCGAGAGGTCAGTGTGGAGCGCAAGTACGATGGCGAATATTGTCAGGTGCACGTCTGGAAACAGGGCGGTAAGAAAAAGCCAGAGGTCAAGCTATTCTCGAAAAGTGGCCGCGACTCTACTCACGATCGCAGCACGATCGTGCCGACGGTACGACAATGCTTGGGATTGGACACGGCACGATGCACACTGCAAATACACTGTATTCTGGTCGCCGAGCTAGTCGTGTGGAACGACAATGCTGACGACATCATGCCATTCTACAAAATTCGCCGGTATGTTACTCGCGAAGGTCGTCGTCTGGGATGTGCCGAAGACTCACCTCCGGACCCTGGCGAACATCTCATGGTCGTCTTTCACGATATTCTGCTCTGGGACGAGCGCAAGTGTATCGATGAGATCTACAGCCAGCGACGACGTTACCTCCACGAGCTTGTGCAACCTATCGTCGGACGGGCAGCGATCGGCGAGCAGATCGTGATGAACTTTTCTGCCTCCGACAGTGAACGCCGCCTCGCTCGTCAAATGGCTTTCGCTTTGGCGCAGAACTGGGAGGGACTGGTATTGAAGGCCTGTCAAGGTCCTTATGTGGGCGTCGGTGGTGCGATGGCGCGGCACGTGAAGCTGAAAAAGGACTACATTCCTGGTTTGGGAGACTCGGCCGACTTCGCCGTCGTTGGAGGTCAATGTGACCCTTTGACCGCAGCAAGTCTTGGTCTCAAGCGAGGATCATGGACGACCTTCTTCCTCGCTTGCCGACAAGTAGAAGCTGGAGGTCGACAAGTAGAGGCTGGAGATCACGACCAAGGGATGACCACGTGCTTTCATATCGTGGGACAGGTATCGCCACCGTCGATCTCTGTCGCCGATGTTCGATTCTTGAATGCGCACGGTCGGCTGTCGCAGATGTCGTTCTCTATCCAGAACGAGGGATTGCGCATCGTCACCGAGCTAAAAGGCAAGGCCCTACCCACGCATCTGTTCTCGCAGGCTGCCGTGGCGGAAGTCATCGGAGCTGGGTTCGATCGTCCGGCTGATGCACGATACAGCACCCTTCGGTTCCCTCGCGTCGTCAAGATCCATCACGATCGTGGCCTTCAAGAGGTCGTTGACTTTGTCGAATACCAAGCGATGGCGCAAACGAGCCGTGAGGCGCTGCAGGACGACCCTGAAGGGACTGATCAACATTCATGGTTAGCCAGATTGGGTTATGACCGTTCTGACTGTGAGAGTGAAGCAGCCACTCCGTCCCGAGCCAGCGAAGTGCAAGACTCAGCGTCCCCGTTTGACGACAGCCAGAGCGTCCAGAACGACTCCGCGACAGGCACGAAGCGACAGGCACGAAGCGACGAGCTAGCGGTTCATTGACTTCAACCAACACTCTCAAGAGACTGAGACGGGCGAGTACTGGGGCAGAGGTCTTGGACAACACAGGTCCAGAGAGGAGCGCCGAGCACCGCCCGATGGAGATCCCCGATAGTCAGACAGACGGTGAGAGCTCGTGGCTCGAAGCAGTACCACATGCTCAACAGGAGGACACCCAAAGTGCCACATCTCCTAGCGAGGGGGAGAGTCAGCTCTCGTTTCGTCTTGGTACTGTTCTCTTATGGGGTGTCCAGAAAGAATCACTATCGGCGGAAAGTCGTGCTGCTGTCTCACAACTCATCATCTCGCACCAGCTGGACGTCACCCATGACGAAGATCGATTCTGGTCGAGCGTCCTAGCACGATCGGACCAGACACAGACCGAGGGCGGAGCATACCAGCAACTCCATCTCGTTCTCGTCGGGCCCCAGGCAGAGGGTGTCCCCATCACCATGGCCAGCTTCATGCTTTCCGCGTTGAGGCAACACTGTCGTGTACTCGACAGGTTTCTATCATGCAGGATCAACTTCGTAGCATGGGACGCCGTGGTAAGCGTGTGTCCTCCAAATGCCGAGCTCAATGACTCACCAGCGATGGAAGCGTCGAACTACGTAACCATCGACCATGGGAGGTGTTCAACTACCATTCAAGCAAGCTACTAGTAATGACTGAAACGCGACGTAGCATTGGAACGGGAGGATGAACAAATGGCACATCGTGGGTCAGGACCCAGCTGGTGAAGACTTGGCAAACAGGGACTGGTTAAAGAGGCTGCTGTTCTGTTCGACAGTGACACGATGACAGAATCTGTCCTTGCGTCAGGTCTGATGACTGAACCAGTGTAACCGCGTTAGACGTAGTATTGGTCAAGCGAGGATGGAAATGGCACTGAGAACGCTTCGTGGCGTATTTTAGCATGGGCGAAGTAAGTAAGCGATAAACGGAGAAGCCCTCATCTACGGAGCACATGCACAGGCGACTATCTCGTGTAGAGATCGCATTTTCGACTCTCTGTGACTAAGAGATTACAAATGTTTGAGTGATGTGCAAAATTGTGAACTCCTGGCTCAGACATTTTGGTTTGATGATACTCTGTCATGATCAGAAAGTTTCAAGTAGAGTTTGACCTGCACAGAGTCCCAGGTTCCCCTCTCAATGACAATTGATGTGGCTGGGAAGGTACGACAAGCCACCGAATCTCCTTCCGTATCCAGTCACTTGTGACCGAGAATCAGCTCCGATTTAGTGAGGGGTGCCTTTCGCACTAACACTGGACCTGAAAAGCAGTCACTGCCGACACTCCTCGTACAACAAGAGCTTGTCGTACCCTGACCGATGAATCTCAAGCAAGCTTGTGGACCGGTGTCCTAAACAGACCACTTGCGTATGCGCAGCTGCATCGGCAGCTTCAGGAGCATCGCTCTTTTCTTTCTGTTTTCTTTTGTATCCTTCTGCCTCTTTATTTTGGAATTCGAATGAAACCAACAGCCAAAATGACCTCAGCAACAGGAAATCAACTACAGGTCGCGGTCGAAGTTGATGACCCTCCACACTCCAATTTGGACACGTCAAGGTCAAGACAACAGCAAAATTCGTGGGGCAGCAAATGGCAGAAATCCAAAGCACGCATCCTCGCCCGATGCCGACGGATACATGAACGAGTTCCTTACCTCCGGAAACTACAGCTTCCCGCCGTCTTCATCATACTGCTGTTGATCGTCGTCAATCTCGTGGTGTGGGCGATCTGCGGACTAGTCCTGGCGAGTAAATACACGTACCTGCTATCTACAGCTGCACTTGCATACAGTCTCGGTCTGCGACATGCCCTAGATGCGGACCACATCTCAGCCATTGACCTCATGACCAGACGGCTCATCGCTACCGGTCAACGGCCTGTGACTGTGGGCACATTCTTCAGCCTCGGACACAGCACCATCGTGATACTGACGAGTATTGTCGTTGCTGCCACGGCGGCCGGCGTGAGCAGTCGCTTCGACAGTTTCAGCAACGTTGGTGGCATCATCGGCACTTCTGTATCTGCGGCGTTCCTCATCGCCTTGGGCTTGATGAACGGGTATATCCTGCACAAGCTCATCGTGCGGCTACGGAAAGTCGTTCGCTTACAGCCCGAGGAAGAAGCCACGGAGGCTTGGAAAATTGAGGGCGGAGGTGTATTATTTAGGATGCTGAAGAAGATGTTCACGCTGATCGACCGACCGTGGAAGATGTACCCGCTTGGCGTGCTGTTTGGACTGGGGTTTGACACGAGCTCTGAGATTGCTTTACTGGGAATCAGCAGTATCCATGGGGCGAAGGGGACAAGTATGTGGCTCATTTTGATTTTTCCGGTGCTCTTCACGGTGGGGATGTGTTTGCTTGATACGATCGATGGAGCCTTGATGTCGAGTCTGTATCTGGCGCCCATGAGTGCGGCTGATATTAAGAAGGGAGATCAGCAGTGCGGCGTGACGGCGGTGGAGGCAAAGGCGGAGGATGAGGAGAACTGTCGATCGGAACGGCAGGATCCAGTAACACCGAGGGTGAGGTCGCCGTTGACGTTTTTGTATTACTCGATCGTGCTCACGGCGCTAACGGTGGTGGTTGCGCTGATCATTGGTGTGATACAGCTGTTGTCGCTGCTATTGAATGTGGCAGTTCCAGATGAGACCGCTGAGAATAGTAAGTTCTGGCATGGTGTGGAGATGGCAGGGGAGTACTACGATATTATTGGTGGTGCCATCTGTGGCAGTTTCGTGGTTGTGGGACTCGTCAGTGTGTTCTTTTATCGACCATGGCGTCGCTGGGTTGACCGAGAACGAGCACGACTCCGCACAAGCCATGAAGAGCAGAATCGCGGCGAGGCCGTGTTGCTGCGAGTAGTCTCGAGAGGTGAAACTCAGTCGTTTCCTGGTCAGGCAGAACCTGGTACCCGTGCTGTCCAAGACGTCGGTGGTGGGGGGCACGTCGAACAGGGCAAGCAGCCTGCGAAAGGTCGTGTAGATGTAGCAGATGTCGATCAAATAGGGGTTAGCAGCCGTAGCTAGACGTGTCTGCAATAATCTAGCGACCATGATCTCTCAGGATTCTCCTGGCCCGCGTCTGACTCATGTCGGGCGTTCAATGGTCAAATCTTCCACCACGCGCTGTCCTGCCGTGAAGAATTTTCGAGCAAACCAGCAACAGGAATCTGCCACCCCTGGAACGATCATTGATGGAAACAAGCTAGGAAGCTGTATAATATGTGGATCTTGAAGGGACGCTGCAGAGCGCTGAGCGGCTGATCTACCAACGTCACATGACATTGACGGAGCTCTTTCAAGCGCCCACATGCTTTGTATGATGCAGAATGCCTCGTCTGCTCCATATCGTGACTAGTGTTACGTGCGAGAAATTCTCCAAGCTTCAAGAAAGTCAGAGACAAGCTCCAAGCTTCCCTCTTACAATAGTCTTCCTTCAAGGACATCTAGTCCGATCTGCCGAGCGGCCCGGTAACTATGCCTAGGTGGTGTTGAGCCTTGGATAAAATGAGTCTCAACGGTACCGACGCGCTTGCGGCGCGCGTTGCCAGGTTAGAACAGGAACTACAAGCCGCAAAAGCAGTTCTGAAGACTTCGAAAGCACGCGATGCCCATATTCATGAAAACGACGGTAGACATCGACCTTGCATCTTTGGCGGGACTGACAACTTCTACACCACCCCCTCGCTACCCACACCTCCGGCACTGCACAGTCTACTTCTCCTGTCAGATTCTGCCTTGCCCCTTGGATCTTTTGCTTATTCGAGCGGACTGGAGTCATTCTTGGCACACCACCGGCTTTTACCAGCTGGTGAGTCGACGTTGTCCCTGTTTCACAGATTTCTTCGGCTTTCGGTACAGACAGTTGCATACACCAACGTGCCTTATGTGCTTGCAGCATTCAATGACCCATCCGTAATTACGAATCTCGACAATGATCTAGACGCGTCAACCCCATGCACTGTTGCTAGGAGAGCGTCTGTTGCTCAAGGCAGGGCTCTGTTGAGCGTTTGGGAGAAAGCCTTCATGCATGAGGCCAAGGAGGGAGATGTCCATGCGGTTCTGAACGCAGTTGTCGCTTTAGAGACATTTGCAAGCGACATCAAACGGGCTACCAGCTCCTCGGTCCATCTGCCGGTCAACGGCCACCTGGCTCCTTTGTGGGGTGCCATGGCCTTGAGCTTAGGCTTGCATGCCGACGAGGCTGGATACATTTTCTTGTTGAATCACGCCAAAGCGGTCATCAGCGCTGGAGTTCGGTCTTCGGCCATGGGGCCCTACATGGCGCAAACCGTGCTTGCAAGTTCAAGTCTACGAGCTCTTCTTCGAAAATGCTTAGAAAGGGTATGGTTCATCCAACCAGAAGAGGCTGGCCCAGTTGTACCAGCCATGGACTTATGGATAGGACGCCATGAGAAATTGTATAGTCGAATCTTCAACTCTTGAGACAAACAGATAGCTTAGTGCCACGTCGGTTGACATCTTGGGAATATTCCATTCTCAGATTGCTCGTTTTCCCTCTGTTCTTGTCTTATTATACTTCGCTGCTCCTGCAGTCTGGTTAGCATGACCATTGACTGATACAGCTCGGAGGACTTGGGCCAATCATACAGCAAGTAGAAAGATTCTTCCTTGTTTGCTAGGATTGATCATACATTGTGCATACTTAACGCTCGATGACCCTATACGTGGAAGCTGCCAAGTACCAGGTGAGAACCAAGCTTCCGACAGTCGTTCCATTGAACGTTGGCAAGCAATATGAACATCCGAAGCAACGATCGTAACCTTCATTTGAGTTCATCGAGCTGGGGCGAAAACATCACTCTGTGCATAGCTTGCCAAAGAGGCACGTATCTCTACCTCTCTCGGTTTCCCGACTCACGCTGCTTGCGGATCGCTTTCCGCTTGCCCGCGCAGTAACACACGCCGCAGCAAGTACCTGCTTGCATGATGAAGCCAAGAAGCAGCAGGCATACAGCGGTCCACTCAAATGCCAACATCTCCTCCCCTAGCTCGGCGTGGATGTTGAGCTCAGCGGCTTGTCCAACCAGTGTTCCCAACAGGCCAGGCTGGCCTATGGGCCGGTAAGCAGGCCAGGCCCGGCCGCACGGAGCATGGCCTAGGCCAGCCTAGGCCAGAGATCTACTGGCCTACGAAGCCTGCAGGCCGGCCTATAGGCTTCGGGGAATATTCTCCGCTCCCGGCCCAACTATTCTACATCAAGAATATTATCGTTCAATACTAATGGAATAGCGTGTTACTTATGGGAAGTAGTGCGCTACACCCAGGCGGCAGCATGTCTGCCTGCGCCGTCGCAGGCGACAGTAGGCTGCCATATGAGCACCTACAAGGTGCAGTCTGGATACTACTGAGATGCAACATAAGCGAGTGTTGAATAACGGTCGTGTTGCTCCCAGTTCGATATGGCACAGTCTCGCTGTTCCAACAGCTCTTCCCAAGAGTCTTAGCACAAATTTACAATGTCACTTGACCCCCAGCTGATAAAATCAGCACGGTGTGATCACAGTCCAACAACATTTCTAAAGATTGCAAACATTACCGTTGCGATGACGGCTCCGGCTGCAGTAAACAAGAGTGCCAGTAATGTGAAGATGGTCACTGGCAAAGCTCGGAGGAATATTCGCTGGGACTTGTGTGACCATCTTGGCTTTTTCGAAAATCCCATCGGTGCGACGAAAATGCAGACGAACGACAGAACGATTCCAATAAGAAAGCAGACAAACATCCACGCGCTGGCCTTTCTCGCGAGCTCTAAAGTGTCGACAATGTCTGCCGGCAGAGCTATTGTCGCCCCAACCAGCAGCTCGCTCATGATGATTCCGACTGGGTTGAACCAGTACAACGTTTGTGGTTCCGAGCATGTTGTTATGCCTTCACCCTGGTATCCTGCACAATAGCTCCACAGCCCGACCTGGTAGAAATCGTGCAAGCCTAGCGACCGAGCTATGGTGTAGATCAAAATTGCATTAGGTACTGACCGGGGATGATGTTCGCTAGGTTGATTTTGAGGAAGTATGTGTTTCGCATCACGGTCCTCCCATTCACGTTTCCAATCTCCACCAGTATCAGGAACACCACAGCAACGAGATAGATGGCTACTGTGAGCAAACGAAGGGGCTGCCGGCCTGCTGTAAAATGCGGTTTCATCGTTGCGTGTGTCTTCCAAGGTCACTCCATTTCCGATGCGAGGCTCTTCCTCCGCCTTTCCCCTCCTGCCGAATAAGCCCATATTAGCTGCTTGTAGCTCGACGTGTATGAAGTTCGAAACGGCTAGACGGCCACAGGAACCATCTATGTTTAGTGGGCATAATCGTCCCATGCGTTGGGCTTGTGAACAATGCAGATTTCTGAACCCTTGCCGTTGTGGAGGCTGTAATTAACGACTTGTTACCAGCATCATCTATGAGCCCCGCACAACTATGAACATCCGGCACCGTTGTAACAGCTCATCCGCTCCCTACGTTTATTGACCCTATTTGCTCATACCATGTGGATATCGCTTACTGGAACATGTACAAATGGGTGTAGAGAGCCTTAGTATTACTACTCTTGTTACTGTATCTGTGAAATCAGACAAGGATTGATGTATTAACTAGCTAGAAATGAAGTAAGAGTGAGGCCGCTTCACGTAAACTTGCCAAGCCTCACGTAATATTACATATCCCGCTTACTCAATATGACATCAGCCTCGAGTGACTGCACGAAGGCCTGTCTTCGTCCACGTGACATGACCGCTCGCTGGTGATGCATGCCATGTGTGCTGGCACCATATTCACTATCGACCATCCTCCGTCATTGATGCATTCTGGCCACACGCTTCAGGCGGACTGCGTCGCAGAAAACCCTCCTTGTCATTCACGACAGCCTAATCTGTGCCTTCTGCATCCGTCGTTCGATCCTCCGCAGTGTAGAGATCCTGCAACAACAAGAGGAAGAAGATTGTCGCATCAACAAATGGCAGATCCAAGGTCTACGTGGCAGGCTGTGCATGGACAGTGTCCGGAGGAGTAGTTTGTACCATGACATGTTTCACTATCTGGTTGTTGCTTCCATATTTTCTCCATACTTTTTCCTCGCATTTTGAAAGCCGTTTCCTCGCATTCGATATGCTCTGTCCTCACCTTCATATTCTCATCGTTGCTGCTTCCCCTTCCGAATGACCGTTGCTCCTACCCGTGGTGGCGACTGGCACCCTCGACCCTTCTGTTTGGATGTCCTGATCCTCTTTCAAGTGATGCTTTCGAAGACAGACATCCACGAACACGGCCCGAGCTACGAAGGACGAGGAATCCGAAGCGGCCCCATGGCAAAGACGACGAAGACTGCGAGGATAGCGGAATAACAACACAATACTACAACGATACAGAGGTGCTATAGGTGACCGGACGGAATGAGGCAGAAAGCAGTCGATTGAAGGTCTCGAGACAGAACATCTCGAGATAGACCATCGAGAGGGAGATTCGCCTTGGTTTCCGTGTTGCTGGTTGGGGTGAGGCAGGTACTGATACTGGAGACCACGAGAAAATGTGATTCCATCGTCCGGCACTCAGGACGACGAGTCGGTGTGTCATGAAGGGGCCTATCTTGAGGAAAAAACCATCAATGATAAGGGACACTCAGCAGCAGTTTCGTCTGATCATTTGGCAACATAGGAGAAATTGAGGTCGTGGCCAGCGACTTGGAAGGAGGAGGGAAGAAGCAGAGGACAAACCAGCTCGGGGGCCACAGCTCGGTCAACACCCTCAAACCAGCACATTGACAAGGGTTGGGCGATGAACGAGCACTCAGGTGTGGTGGACGAGCATCCAAACGTGGTGGAAGAGCACCCAAATGTGGTGGAGGAGGGAGCTCAAGGACGACAGTCACCCTACCTGTGGACGGGATCCAAATGACGCTAGTGTTTCAGCAGGCGAGTGGGTGGGCTGACATCGGCCCACCAGATGTGGTGGGTGCCTTTCCGAAGCCTGGCGCTGCCCAGCTGGTGCACAGTCGCTCAACCTCTCTGCTCCCACAGTGGCATTTCCGATATTACTGCAGAATACTGCTTTCCTGTGGTTTAGCTTTTCGGCCGATTTTCGAGCAGACATGTGCTTGCGAACTTCTCGGGCACAAGTTCATAAAGTGGCGGCATCGCGATAGTGATGCTGCCACTCATCCTCAGATCCCTCGATTCAAAGACGTGACAATGTCCACTGTACATATACCCGCCTGGCGCGTCAGACCATTGTTTGCTGTATACCCTCTGTGGAAGGTCCACAATTTAGTCGTTGGTCTCCTACGTGTGCAGAGCCAGGAGACCCATCCTCCCGGCTTTGTGCCGCGGCAAGCGTTGCATTGACTCAATGTTGGGCAAAAGACCCGGGGGGAAATCTTCTCACCAAGATCTATTGGTACGATCTGAGAGATGTTACCTTTATTTTTGATAGACAAGGCAAGTGCTGTCACTTCTATTCATTGAACAACAGCATCGAGGACTTTGCCTCAGCACAGTTTTGAAGTCTCCACCTCTTTCGATGGTCTTGCATGACCTTAGGACTCTTCTTTACCAAATTTTCGAGGTCGGAGGAGTCAAGATTTCTCCCCGCTTGTTCCTAGATCTGCCTCAGCCCGGGCCCAAAGTAGATGCTATTCGATCTTTCAACAGCATCGTAGTTCGAGGGTCCGATTAGTCCAAGTAAAGGAGCAAGGTTCAGTACTTGTAGGTCCATGCAATCGCGCCGGGGCGAGTTGACTTTCATTTGGCTCGGGACAAAACTTGAGAGAAGTCCGAAAAACCCAGTAACAGCAGGAGTCCCCGGTGGTGATCTTCGCAACCCACCAGGTAGTGTTGTGCTGTCACAGTATGTCGGAAGACGAGATATATTGACGTACTGACACGGACACGAGGACGCAGCCACGCCGTCAACAGTCTTGTGAGGCTGCCAACAAGGTAGAGATTATTGGGCATTCTCAACGTTTCTAACATCTCTTCAGATCCTACTTCCCACCTTATAGATGGTCTTATTACCGACTCTCTACGAGCACAATTCTAGTTCTGCACGCTCAAATGTCTAGACTGTGCCGGCGCACGTCAGACGGATCTGTTGCTTTGAGATTATGTCGAGAAGACCGAGTGTCGCCCACGGTAGCTCGACCTCCACGTTCGACAATGGAACGGAAGAAGTTTCTGGAGCTGAGCCCAGGAAGGCTGCACCTCGACATGTACAGCTGATCGCCTTGCGACAGCTCATAGGAATACGAAAGACATCGACAAAGTTTCTAGAAGTCTTGTACCCCTGGGAGAAAGAACAGAAACAGTGCGAGGCGAGAAGAGAGACTCTACGCAGCAATCGTCGAGGTTGTTTCAGAAGACGTCCCAGTAAAGATGTTAAATCGCTGGCTCCTATGTCTGCGATACTGCCGGCCTTGTCGCTGGACACTATGGGATGTTTCGAAATGATTATGGAATCTCCACCAGTCCTCTTACATGGCTCAACAACACACTCAAGTGGCGCTTTGCTTTCAGGAAGGCTAAAGTTCAATGTGGACGCCCTTTGGGGTGAAGTCACGCTCACCACACTCAAGATGGTTTTGCAAATGAAGATTGAACTGAACATATGAGCTTTCAGAGCATGCAGCGAATGCGTCGTTAGACATCATGTTTTAGAAGAATGGAACTTTCTCTCAAGGCCAAATTCCTATGGCGAAAGTGACGAAAACCAATTTCCGTGGTCTTGCCTGCTGGAAGGACGCTTCCCCACCACCACAGAGTCTCAGCTTGGCTCCTCGACGTATTCGCTCGTGGTCAACGCGAGCACCACGACGAACCAGGTCATCACTTTAACATATCCACTACAAGTGTCCAGAGCGATTCTTCCAGGTCCTGATAAGATTAGTATCCGAACTTTTCCTCCTACTGGTATGATGTGCCAGATGACACTCCCATCTGTTGTTCATCCTGTCGGCAAATTCCCCGTTTCAATGCTGCTCAGCGGCGTAGCCGAAAGGAACGAGTACCGACAGTTGAGGTGGTCCATCCAAAAGGTGTTCTGGCGGATTGATGAGCACAGCATTGTCAAGTTCGAGCCTTGCGAAAAACACAAATGCAAGTTGTCCGAAGGTAGAACTATCCAGTACGTCGAGTCACGACAACTCGGAAACGGCAAGGTAAAAAGAGGTTGGAAGAACGACATTGAGATTGAGGGAGGCAAAATTTTGTTGGAATTTGAAGCCCAACTCATCACGAGCGCATCACAACAGATTGTCTGCGACAGTGAACTTTGGTCCTGCCTCGAAGTCAAGCACGATTTGGTCATCGAGCTCTTTGTGGCTGAAGAAATTGTGAACAACACGACGAAGGTAGTGGCACGAACTGGAGCTAGTCGACTGCTCACGATGTACTTTGCGCTCCTAGTCACGAATAGAGCCGGTATGGGCATCAGCTGGGATGATGAAGTACCTCCACTGTACAGTCACGTGCCGCCAAAACCTCCGGCTTACGACGCTGCTCTTGCCGACGCTGGTCAAAGACGGAATCTCGGGTACAATGATCTTGAGCCAGCACCGGCTACTGAGTGTCTCGAAGGCGTCGCAAGGTCGCGGCATATATGTTGTTTAATCTACGACTGAAATCTGCGAGAACCATCTGTTGATCGTGGAGAACTTTCTGGATCACGATGCAAAAGCTTCTGTTTCAAAGCATCAATGCTAGTGGACTTGATTGAGACACTGACTTCGCGTGCTTGCGTTTCTAATATCAACTCATAAGGAAAGTGCAAATAAGGAGCATCCATCCCACCAGATGCCCTCCGCTGCTGTCCATGATTACGTGAGAGCGCCACTAAATGGCACTCTATTCAGCAAGGAGCTTCCACATGGTTGACGAGCCTCGTTCACTCACTCGCCGCAGCTTGGCACAACTACGAAACACCTGCACTGCTTCGCCTTTGTAACGAGCCAAGTTCTTGTAAGGGTTCCTTTCTCTACCATCACGCCGGAACGATATGCAAAGAGCCTTCACTGACGCCCTCCATGGTGGTCTCCATCCTCGGTGATCCCGAGCTCCAGCTATATGATCTTGAGCAACTCACCAGTTCTCACTAGAGCCTACATTCGCTGTTCGTGGTCAAAACCTAGTGCCCGGCGCGTGCACCAATGCTGTCATTCGTAGAACCCTGTCTCGCAGCATCCTGAACAAGAGATAAAAATCAGTAGGGTTACTTTCAAAAGGTCTGCGCCACTCCCGAGACCATTGAGAAGACAAGACCACAAACTTTTGCGTTTTTGAGAACACCTTTTTCTAAGGCAACCAGGAGTCCCCCTTGCGAGCCATGCCTAACTCGTGATAGGTTAGCAATTCATGCTAGTCTTTCAGATATGCATGGGAGTGACAATGATATAAGGGGGCTTGAGCAAACGGTAGATGTTACCTCTGGCGGAAGTAAGAATTAAATGATCGACATAAGTGCTTACTCTCGAGTTTTAAAGATCTGGAACGTCTTCATGACCTGTACCAGGGGGGTACTCTTGTCTGAATTCCACCTCTCCGCGGCTTCTGCGTTATTGACAAAGATCACGAACTCGTCATCCTTGCCCTTAAAATAGATCCTTGTCTGTTGTGCTTCACCACGAGCCATAATCGCCGTTGTGTGAATCGTTCGAAACTTCAATTTAGAACAGTACGAGATTGGGTGAGATCAGTCTCCGTACGAGTGAGGATCAAAGTATGAGAAGTCTGGCTAGGCAGTGGTACTCCCGGTTGGGGTGTAGTTGCGCTGGTGGCTGTCAAGGGTCTTACCAGTGACACCAATGGGGAAATCCGCCTGAAACGCGTCAGATTGGTGCCCTTCAGTTGTGTTTTTCGTTCCGTCCAAGCCTAGAGCGAGACGGTGGGCTCGGCTAGAGAGAGAAGCGCACATTCTCCCGCGTTTACGAGGCAGTTTCCCCATGCATGGCTCATACTGGGTCACTCGCAACCCCAGCTCGCCGACTGGATCTAGCGCTGATGAGGTATGGACGGACACATCGTCCCGTGAGTTTCCAACAGGGGGGTGCGCAAGGGTAAGGCTTGGTCATTGGCCGTTAACGCTCATGAACCGGGAAAAAAGAACGGGCAGGAGGATAGCAGCAAGCTTCGGTGAGTCATCTTCGGGATATGGGGCAACCCACACCTTTTCAGTCTAGCTCTTTGAACAGCTGTTTCGTCTAACAATATTGACTTCGATATGCACGTCTACGACAGACACTGACCATCTTAGGTAGCTACCTGCCATGAACGATCAAGGTCTTACACATGAGGCGTTATGCACTGATGTTGTGCTTGTCGAACTGTTGTCAACAAGTGTCAAGCGTCGCTGCTCTGGACCGTATGGCCAGAGGCAAGGACCCTCGGGGCCGGTAACGAGGCAAAACTCGGGTCTTCGCAACGTTGAGGTGAGGCTGCTAGCCTGTTGTTCAGCTGGAAGCCTTGTATGGAAGCGCCATTGTCGATGCGACTTACTGATGTATTTCGCCAGGTTCTGTCGACGTAGCCATTTTCATTCCCAGGGCATGCATACACTAGGCTATTTCCACCATTTGATCTTCAAGGTGGTGTATAAACTTCCAATCTCCCGTTCGGAAGCGTTGCAGGCGGTAGCTGCTTGGTCCGGGACAGGGTAAAGGGTCTTCGAACCTGACTTACAACATGACCCGCTCGGATGTTTGGAACAGGATAGGGTCAAGGTCAGGGTCAAGTGCACGCTCTTGACAACTTGGCGGAGAACCAGAAAATCTGATCTGGGCACTTACTAGAGATGGGCCAGTATTACGTACCCACGATGCGGGAATATTCACCAACCGAATCATCGGACAGAAATATAAAAGCCCACATTATGTAACAGAAACCAACTTTGCAGTTCAGAGCTGAGATCTTGCTCGCTCGACGACCCTGATTAATTGAAGTACATCTTATACCATGTAAGAGTAACAATGCTTAGACGTGCCAGCAAACCTTGTGAGGCACTTCTGCCTCCTTGGTTCCCAAACTTGGCAAGACTCCATGCAGTAGAAAGGATAATATCTTCTAACTGGTTCATATTTTTACGAGTCTGGTTTACCAGGCTCTTGTCCCGGGTACGCCTTTTACATTCCCCGAAGAAGCTAGCCATGACACGGAAATTTGCGAGAAGCGAACGCCGCCTGGGCATTGAGGTCAAAGGACGCCCAAATTATGTATCGTTAGCTTTTCAGCAGTACGACATTCAAACATGTTTGAGAATCCGTCACGAATTCCAGGGAACACGACTGTCGATTGCACTATAAACGCTTGGGAAGTGAGAAGTCGGCTTGGCTCACGAGATGGCATTCGCTCCAAGTGTGCGACGCGTTTCGCACCTCATTTGTCAGCTCATACTATTCCACTCCTCTGCTTTCATTGTCGACGACGCCTTCGGCCATCCTACGTCGCAAGCTTCTAACTGCTTCGAACCACCTCGTAGCACCACTGCGGTCGGTGCCTTATCGGGGTTCGCCGCTTTCTACGTCGTCTGCACGTTCTTACACAACCTCAAACCTGTGCTATCGGACCGACTTGAGCCCTTTTTGGTAGCTTGTGACATTCACCTGTCGGCTGCCTTTGGTGTCAGCGGTTATATCTGTCGGCATGGGAAAGCCACACATCTGTTTGTACGACGACCCATCCACTCGCAACACGTTCCAAATAGCCAGGAGATGCATGCTTTACACGAGACAATGCACGTGTGCACTCCGGAAGGTCGGCCCACTACGGTTTGCGATCTAGAAACATTGAACGCAGCGATTTTCATGCTAAGTGCGACATTCAAAATCGTTGGTCTGATGCTGGTCGAAAACCAACAAGACATGAGGAGAGGCCACGGAAGCTACGACAGTACTGGACGCGCGAGAGACTCCAAGACTGGGCGGATGCAGAATTTTGAGGTGGCACGAAGAGCAGGTTCTATCTTGTCTGGACCTACTAACAGAAATGTCACCGCCACTCTTATGTGTGCATGCTTGATCTGTTGTCGTTGAGAAACAACTTCTTGGTCCTTTCCGATTTCAGGTCTCGGCCGTTAGGACCATTCATTTTGTTGAGCTTGTGCTGTACCAGTTTGAACGTTGTGTACCTCTTCGTCTGGCTCCCACACCTGGTGGGGGTCAATGACAAGAAGACATGCAGTTGTAATGAGCGCGGGAGGGGACAATCATCTACATTAACATCAGAAGTGCCCACGTATGAATCGCGGCAACTGGATTCGCCCGACTTTCTCGAGAACATGGACTCCAACATGTCCTATGACTTCCCAGTGGTCGGAGCCAACATGTAAGCAACGACTTTCGCTATTCAAATAGACCAAGATCCCATAATTTTGGTCATTTTTTCCCACTTGACGATGAAGGACTGGTACGCACCGGCAGGACAAATGCAAAGAAGCTTTCAGAGCAACATTTTGTCTGATCCATGACCAATGATAAAAACAATGATGACAATGCCCATATGAGGTCACAGTCTACGTCGAGTTCTTTTTAGAAGACATATGCATGTCTCCCTGAAGTGTGAAGTGGTCAATGTTAAACTTTTAAGTGTGATGTCCGTGCACAGAGAAAGGGAGGGGAAAAGAAGTGAGACAAGATTGAATACGTAGTGATATTTCCAAACACTGTGTCAGCCCAAGTAAGAGCTTGTCGGACAAGGCTTCTGCTATTCTTATGGTGTTGTATATACGTTCTTGTGTCTATACATTTGCCCTCGTCCTGGCCGCTTTTCTCATCACCTCTGGCTGTGGGCCACTGCCCCTTGCCACCCCCTGCTCCCACCTTTTTCGACTGATCTCACAGCCTCGCGTGCTCTTCCAAGCGGACAAGATCAAGTCCACAGTTTCCTTCACACCAACCCTATTCTTCACCACGGACCTGAGAGTCGGTCCTTCTTCCCTTATACTCCTCGCCTCTCGTTCCATCAGATCCACGTCAGCGCCAACCGCATCCGCCAGATCGCACTTGTTGATTACCAGAAGATCCGAACCCGTAATGCCGGGGCCGCCTTTTCGCGGGACCTTGTCACCACCCGCTACATCAATTACATAGACAATGTAATCCGCCAACTCTCGAGAGTAATTGGCGGCCAAGTTGTCGCCGCCCGACTCGATGAGTAACAGGTCAGCCTGGAACTTCGCATGTAGTTCCTGCAATGCTAGCAAGTTTGCGCTGATATCCTCTCGGACCGCGGCGTGCGGACATCCACCGGTCTCAATGGCAACGATACGTTCAGGACTCAGGGCTCCATTCTTGGTCAGGAACTCGGCGTCTTCGCGTGTAAAGATGTCGTTGGTGACGGCTGCAATGTTGTAATGTTCTCGAAGTGCCAGGCAGAGCTCGAGCATGAGGGCTGTCTTGCCTGACCCGACGGGACCACCGATGCCGACTGTGAATGCGCGCTCGTTGAAGTCGCGGCCATCGGTCAAGGGCATCTCTCGAGCAAGATACGAACCAGGGCCATTGTAGATCTCGTGGGTGTGGCCGTGATCTGCGGCACCAGCTGTGAGATCATGAGCTGCATGCGACATGAGACCACCATCGTGGGAGTGTGTTGCCATGATTGTGACAAAGCAGAGCTGTGCGGAGTCGCAATCGAGGCTCACAAGAAGCTGTAGACCAAAAATTGAGAAAGAAAGTGGTGTTCTCGAGTCTGAACCCTGGTTGCTGAGGCTGGGCAACCAGAAGACCGAAGTGCACAAGGTAACGACGTATGGACCTGAATTCTCCAAGCCGCAGATGTCCGCTTAAATGTGTCGACCTTGACGTATACCGGAGCTGTGTCTGTAAGAAGGACGACATTGCGTAGAGTGGACGAGTCTCCAGTAGGTTCTAGATGCAAAGCAATTTGTCCCGATCTGACACATGGATGGTGGAGACGAACAGGTGGAAGGAATATCCCCTAGCTAGAGCAGCGGAAGCTTCATTCTCTTTGTGAGTGCCTTCCGGAATCACCGGATTATGATGCTGAGGGCAACGTGCACATACGTCAAAGTAGGGAAACAAGACTGCGAGTATGGAAGCAGAAGCTTTACACCAGCGCACCTTGGTGGATCAGATGTCCCCAATTGTCAGACACGATTTATGGCAGCTTAAGCGGTCAGTCAACGTCCCTGCTGCCTGACCGGGATGTGACCAAGGAACACAGGCAGCAACTTAGGCCGATACAACGGCATAGTCTGACCAATGAAATGCGATCTCGCTACAATGCTTAAAACTTTGTCAGGATTTGAGTGTACAGAGAATTGCAACTGAGAAGTGTTGGTAACTCTACGATACAGGCTTCTCCACAGAGATCGAGCAATTGTAAAAAGACACAGGCTGGTCAGGTCCACGTTGTTGGTAGTCAATAGTAGGGCAAAGCTGTTAACAGAGTATCACCACTACAATGCCGACCTAGTGGAGAATACGCTTTATGCCCCGCGCCTCCATAACATTGAGTTCCGTACCAGCTGACTCGATCAATTTATCTGAAATACATCCCGGTGGTTGCCTCTATTCTACGACTTCTCATCTGCTTGAGACCGCATTGGCGTTCTTACTAATAGACACAGCATGCATCTGCTACCTCGCGAGGTACCCTTTTGGGCCCTTTCAAGCAAGCAAGCTAGATTGTGCTGACAACCTTCAATAGTTAGACAAGCTCGTCATCTCTCAGACTGGCGACCTCGCTCAACGAAGACTCGCAAGAGGAGTGAGGCTCAATCATGCGGAGTCTACGGTATGAATGTGTTCGCTCGGTCAAGCTGTATCTAAAACTGTGGTGCAGGCTTTGTTATCTCATGTCCTACACGAGGTCTGCCAAACGATATACTCCTTTGTGTTAGACTGTGATTGGCTAAATGGTATCTTCAGCTCATGCGCGATGGCAACCACACAGTTGACCAACTTATGTCGCTCGGCAAACAAATTCTCGGACGTCGTCACGTCCTACCCTCGGTAACTTCAACCTTTACAACACTGCAGATCGAGGGAACCTTTCCAACCGGGACACACCTGGTCACGGTTGACCAGCCAATCAGTAGTGAAGACGGTGATTTGAAGAGGGCTCTTTATGCCAGCTTTCTTCCAGTGCCATCGAACGAAGCATTTCCCAAGTGCGACGAATCGGAATACGAGGACTCGAAGATGCCAGGAGCTGTAATACCGGCGAAAGGGAAAATAACGCTCAACAAAGCCAGAAGGAGAGTCAGACTTCAGGTGACCAATAAGGGAGATCGGGCTATCCAAGTATGTAATGTAGCCTCTGGCAACCTCGAATCGTTCCCGATTCAATGACAGATCCCAGAGCTGACTGAATACGACTACTAGGTTGGGTCTCACTATTCATTCATTGAGGCCAATCCCCAGTTGTCGTTCGACCGGATTCGTGCGTATGGCTATCATCTAGATATCCCTTCGGGGATGTCTGCACGCTTCGAACCGGGGGATATGAAAACAGTCACCCTGGTGGAGATCGCTGGTCTCCGGACCATCACAGGAGGAAGCAGCATAGCTAGTGGGCTCATTGACCCATCCCGCGTCAGCCAAATCCTCCGCAATATGGAGGAGCAAGGGTTCCAGCATGTACCTGAAAAGTCTACCAACGAAGAAGAAGAGATAGGTCCGTACGAGATGGAAAGGTCAGATTATGCCTCCATGTATGGTCCCACCATGGGAGACGTTGTTCGTCTCGGAGCTACCGATTTGTGGGTCAAAGTCGAGAAAGACTTCACCTCACACGGCGACGAATGTACTTTCGGTGGTGGCAAGATGCTCCGAGATGGCATCGGTGTCAAGACTGGCCAAGAGGATGATGACTGTCTCGATATGGTGATCACTAATGCTCTGATCATTGACTGGCATGGTATTGTGAAAGCTGATATCGGCACTAAGGGAGGCTATATCGTTGGGATAGGTAAGGCCGGCAACCCAGATGTGATGGATGGCGTGAGCCCGTCACTCATCATCGGCTCAAATACAGATGTCATCTCTGGCGAGGGAAAAATCATCACCGCTGGGGGTATTGACACACACGTTCATTTGACTGCTCCTCAGCAAGCAATAGAAGCATTGGCAACAGGAATAACAACACAGTTCGCTGGTGGGACAGGTCCTAGGTAAGCTTTCGTCCTACATCACTATATGTATCATCACTGATTCGTTCGCCTTTAGCACTGCCTCAGTTGCGGCAAATTGCACGCCAGGCAAGACTCATATTCGACAGATGATGCAAGCGTGCGACCATCTCCCGATGAATTTCGGTATCCTAGGTAAAGGCAGCGACAGTGCAGAAGGAGGTCTGCACGACCAAGTGAACGCTGGAGCTGCCGGTCTTAAGATACATGAAGACTGGGGGTGCACTCCGGCCTCTATAGACGCTTGTCTGCGGTAGGATTTGCTATACTCATGTGATGGAACCTACTGACACACCTCTGCAGAGTCTGCGATGAGCATGACATCCAGTGTAACATCCACTGTGACTCGCTTAACGAGTCAGGTTTTGTTGAGCGGACAGCTGCAGCGTTTAAGGATCGCACGGTCCATGCTTACCACATTGAGGGCGCTGGTGGTGGTCATGCTCCGGACATGATCTCACTTGTCCAATGCCCGAACGTCCTTCCGAGCAGTACCACCCCAACGAAGCCCTATACAATCAATACAGTCGAAGAACATATCGATATGGTTATGTCCTGCCATCATCTGTCTAAAAACATACCAGAGGATGTTTCTTTTGCGGACAGTCGTGTGCGAGCAGAAACCATTGAGGCTGAAGATGTAAGTCTTCCTTACACGAATTCCTAAAAGCTAGACCTCTAGCTAAAATCCAGCTCAACCCTTATTGTATTGGAACAGCTTTCTTACTATAGCAGATTCTACACGATACAGGAGCTATCAGTATGATGTCTTCCGACTCACATGCTATGGGCAGGTGCGGCGAAGTGATCCTTCGTACTTGGCACACTGCGCATAAGAATAAGCTCCAGCGTGGTCAACTGGAAGGCGACAAAGGCACCGGTGCCGATAACCATCGTGTGAAGAGATATATCAGTAAGTATACGATCAATCCGGCTATCACGCAAGGTATCAGTCATGTTGTAGGAAGTGTGGAAGTAGGAAAGCTCGCGGATCTCGTCATTTGGGAACCTTGGAACTTTGGCGTCAAACCATTTCAGGTGCTGAAGAGCGGCTTGATTGCCTGTGCGCTCATGGTATGTTCTACAGAAATGAGACCAAACTCCATAATCATGATGACATCGTGGCTAACGAAGACTATAGGGTGACATAAACGCGTCGTAAGTTTTTGAGTTCTGGAATGCAGACTTCCCCACTTCCGAGCTTGTCGCTTACCACAAGCAGGATCACTACAGTGCAACCGATCATCTGTCGTCCTATGTACTCCGTAAGTTCTTCTTCTAAGTTTCTACCAGGACTTGATGGCTGACCTTATGCACAGCCCTTACTGCCGTTTGCCAGTGTCCTATTCGTTTCCAAAGCAGGAGTCAACAGCGGTGCCATCGAGTCATACAACTTGAAGAAGCGCATAGAGGTGGTCAAGAATTGCCGTACAATCAAGAAGCATGATATGAAGTACAACGGGGAGATGCCAGAGATGAAGGTCGACCCTGAGACTTATGTAAGTCGACTCGTCACATTTCTACGCAACTTGTGTATGGTCCCGAGCTGAACTCAGCTAATGCTTGATCGATGCAGGTTGTCGTGGCTGATGGCAAAGAGTGCAAGGCTGAAGCAGTGTCTTCATTGCCACTGACACATCCGTATTTTGTCTACTGAGCTGCGGCTTTGCATCTCTGGTAAGTTGAAAGCAATAAGACATCATCACGATGGAGGCAAAAATGCTGTACCCAGCGTTGATATGCTCTGCACCACTCGTCGCCGTTCGTGTTACCAAAAATAACTATGTCCCCCAGGCCCCTTCTCGTTTCTTGTTTTCTCTGGCCTGCCATTTCAGGTCCTCGTTTCCCGTCTTGGTCTTGTTTCTCGGTTGTGCATTAGATCACTTCCGTGTCTACGTATCGGCGCTGCCTCTTTGATAGGTGATTCCCCTCCTTCCCTGCAACTCCAGTGTCTCTGTAAGACAGTGCTGGATGCACCGATGGCGGCTATGTTTGCACAGACAGGTCCCTTATCACTCAAGGCTAGTATCTACTGCGGGTGGTCGACAGAAATAATCGAATGACTGGGAAGTTGAGGTGTGCAAGGAGGTGTTGCCCAGGCCTACTAGGAAAAAGATATTCAGCCATATCCCTCTCTCACTGTATTTTTCGCTCCGTCACACATATCAAAAGTAAAGTGAGTAGACACCATACGATTGGCCAGCTGTGGATCCGGATTCTGCCTCGTAGCAGCATTTACGGAAGAAAGGCCACGTTGTAGATTGAATCGCCCACAACAGGCTTCACTATTAGGAAGTCTTGAAGGGATCATCGATGGGCGTAAAGGTAGAGAATGAGTTCTGGATCGTAGATCAGATCTATGAAAGTCTGGGATAAATGGTGTCAAAGTTACTTTTCATGATCGGAATGATACCGTACGATACTTGATTGAGCCATCAGCAGACTGTTATCAAGTCATAAATCAGTACTGAAAGTTACCTTCTATCGTATCAAGATGTATGCCATGTTAAGAAAATGTTTGTGGTATGACGTAGTAGCCTGAGGTACGTTGCCCAGGTATTGAAATTGTAGGTACTCACGAGACTCGACAGGACACTGCTCTTCACCTGAAGTTTTCCGATGCTATTCTTTCTCTGTGGATCTTCAGCCAAGATCTGGCCGAAGCTGAACGATGTCCATGCCGAACTCGCCTTTCATGGTCTCAGCGACCACACCTGGCTTTGGAGAGATCATCTTGACATTGTTACCTGCTAAGAAGCAAGTTCTGAACACCTTTATCTATCGATATCCCTTGAAGCTGATAGCTCCAGCCCCTCACAAGAGCCCAGCCGAGAAGTACGTAACACTTGTGTTTCTCATGACGTACGGAGGCGGACTTGTAGGTGGTGACAAGATCAACCTGAAGATGACTCTCAACGATCATACTCGTCTGGCACTGCTCACGCAAGGAAGTACAAAGATCTTCAAACCACTAGATGTGGCCAAGGTTAGTCGGCAGGTTCTCGACGTCAAGGTTGGGAAAGGTGCCTCACTATGCTATCTTCCTGACCCCACACAACCATTTAAAGCGAGCATGTACGAACAACGTCAGACATTCTACGTTGACCCTGCAGGCACCAGCAGCTTGCTCATGCTTGATTGGGTTAGTGAAGGGCGCCGTGCACGGGGAGAAAGCTGGACTTTGTCGAGCTGGAAAGGACGCAACGAGGTAAGACACTTTGACGAATCCTCTCAAGGACGACTCCTCCTTCGCGATGCTGTCCTGCTCCATGAGGAGAATCTTGGAGAGAGTCTGGCACAAAAGACCAACAACATGGGCGTCTTTGGAACCTTGATTGCGTATGGGCCCGTGTTCCACAAATTGGGCGAATTCATTATGCAAGAGTTTGCTGCTCAACCGAGAATAGGCGCGAAGGCCTGGGACTCGAAACAAGGGATGACCGATGCTGAGACTACAGCCAGAGTAAGAAAGGCAGCCGAGGACCGCGATGGCTTGTCGTGGACTGCTGCTAATGTCCGTGGCTTCGTCCTCATCAAATTTGGAGCCGCAGAAGTCGATGGAGCACGAAGATGGTTAGGAAGTCTCTTGAGACGGCAGGGAACAGTTGAAACAGAATTCGGACATCAGTCACTTCTGTGTCTCCGCTAAGAAACCCGTGGAGTGTTATAGTAATTTGCTAAAACCCTCCTTGTAGTGCTGAACGAGCAAGGCAAAGATGATGAGGCAGAGATAATGCACCGACAAACATTGGAAATGAGTAAGAAGGTGCTGGTCCAGAGCATCCTGCCACACTGATGAGCATCAGTAATCTTGCTGGACTGCTGATTGCTCAACGTGCGATACGATCGCGTTTATGGATTCGGGGCAGGGTTGCGACTGGACGAAGGCGAGCAAGGGCTGATGACTCGTCTCGACTTGCAATCTGCAGCAGCAGCATGATTCTACGGTACAGGATATGCTGATTGCTGTTGGCACACCTATAATGGCTACACGCTTATGTTACGAAGACATGTGGGGCCGAGTGTGTCTGCTGCGCAATGCGAGGAGATGTATTGTAGAGCTTGCCATCCCGCAGGCGCTTATATACCATCCTCTGATCGTGATCGGACGCAACGATATAGACACGTACAAAGTGTATGGTGGTAAGACTTGCGAACCCGCCAAACATGACGTGGCGCGGTTAACGAACCTAATCAGCCACTTCTTGGCTACACCGTGCATTTGCGAAGCAGAGCAGAGTCGGGCTTGCGCTGAGCCCTTTGCCATTCCAGGCCACTTTATCACGTTTTAGCGGACATGCAGCATATGAAGCACCTTATCCTTTACCGAACTTCCCCTCAAATGGTCGGCTAGGAATGGTACGCTCAGTATGGACGAACCAGGTGATCCCCGTTTTAAGCGGGAAAGACATGTAGCATATGGTCAGCCTCTACCGCTGCACATGCCGCCAGCCGACGCACTACAGCTACACAACTACAATCATCCTACTCCACAGGGTGCTCAGATGCCACAACCATGGGATCCAGCGCCCTTACCTTACCACGATGCGAGTGACCACAAATCGCCTCCCACCGACGCACCTCCACCTCACCATCCTTCTTATCCTCCTCTCCCGAATTCTCCTCCCCCTCCGCCGCCAACAAGTCAGACTCCGACATACACACTTGATCCCACCTATAGCCGACAGAACAGCGCTTCTGGCCCGCCAAGATCACCTTTCAGTGTACCGCCCCCTCACTACTCTCAGGCTGTCAATTGTGCGCCTCCGCCAGACAA